>SNQJ01S0040320.1:30140-43236 GCA_010110895.2 Picea sitchensis
CTAATACAAGTATGCTACATCATCCATAAACCATGTGTCAACAATACTACTAACAAGTGCCTCCAACCATGTACCAAGTATGTACCAATCATGTATGAACTCATCATCAACTATTACTCATCAATATGTACCAACATCATCAACTATACACCTCATGTATGTGCCAACTCATCAACTACTTGTCTCAACCATGTACCCAACAAGTACCTCAACCAAAATCCCTCGTCAATTTCATCATCCCAATCTGATTTGTAACTTTGTAATAGACTTGGTGTATATGATCACATACCTGCAAACCTTCCTTAACTTTAACAACAAGAGACTAGTATTTTCATAAAAAATTACTTTAGTCTCACATGACTAGTTTTGGATTAGTCAACAACCCTAACTTGAAATAATCATAACTATGTACCTGTAATAAATAAAGATATCAAAATAGTACACAATTTTATTCGGTGTGTTTTATGCAATTCCTCCAGGTGTCACTAGTTGGAACCGCTCAGAAAAGGTGTTATAAAAAAAATGGCATACCTTGTTCAATTCTGGCTTATTCTAGAGATAAAACTTGTAGACAGTGCCCCATATTTGTTTTATGGATATGAAAATTGTAAACAAAATACTACAGACTATACTCTAACCAACACATTTTTTCTTAATGAATATGGATTTGTTATGAATAAGCTATGACATTTTTACCCGAAACACTTGTTTTAGACTAGTTTCAGGACTAGCCACAAACCCTATTTTCCATGGAGTTTAACTCTAAAAATATAATTAACCACAAGCTGAAATTTGTACCACGACTACTTGGATATGTTTCCTCAATGACCTCCCAATTTCTTGGTTTGAATCATTCTATAAAAAAAGGTATTACGAAAATGGTGAGATGACCTGTAAATAACATACCTTAGAACGCATCATCAAAATAATTTATCCTCCCTTGAATTTCGGCCTTCTTTACTTCACCTTCCCTTTGAAATTAGTCTTAGATATCCTTTGGTTACCTCAGTAACTTATAGATATTCAATACGATCAAGTGTGATTAAAATCATAAATCCTTTCCTTTTATTTATACTTTTATGTAGCTTCCTCAAGGGGTTACCTTTTAACTATCTTAACCCACTTTCCTTATTTTAGGGTTAACCCACTTCTAATTTCTCCATTAACTTTATTATTTAAATAATTCTTTTGTATTAAGTTTGACTTATAGTACACTCCTCACTTTACTTTATTTACGTTCTAAAATCTCTTAAACCACTTTGACTACTTTGACCTTTTGGGGCTTCTAGATGACTCATGAGGGTTCTCCAACTTCACATGCACATAACTCTCTAACCATCAGAAGTTATATGTGTTCCACATACCACTGGAAATGGAATCACATGTGCTCTCCATATAGAATATTATTTCCTGAAAATATATAAAACTCATACCATTATCCATGAAACAAACTTGGGTCCATTACCCAAACTTGGGTTCTCCAACTTCTCATGGCCACAACTCTCTAACCGTGAGAATTTATGTGACGTTAAACATACCAACAGAAATGGAATGAAATTTAATATCCATATAGAATATTCTTACCTTCAAATATATTAAAACTCATTCCATTATCCATGAAACAACCTTGGGTCCATTGCCCAAACCTTTGTGCTACCAGAATTCACTACCGAACTTTCTCCAAGGGTTGACATCAATCACTAAGCATTGACATCAATATAAAATATCAGTCTCCAATGGTTGAAATCAATGACAACCAACAATCCATACCAACTTTCCATCAACCTAAGCCATCTGTTTAACAACATTTGAAGGTATGGGATGTCTGTGTAATACCTTTGGAGTTGCACTCAACATTCATCACAACACAAAGGGTCCAAATTCGAGAGTGGTTTTTTCTTTTCTGAGTCTGCAGACTTTCCTTGTACCACAATATCCTTTAGATCATCCTAGATTACTAAGAACCCTTCATAGTGTTGGAGGAACGAAGGAAAATTAGAAAAAAGGGCATACTGTGGATGACTAACCTCTGCAGATTCTGGGCTTGTACCTTCAATCGATTTTTTATCATATATCATAATACTTTGTATGGGATGATTCCTTCATTTATGCCTATTCCTTATCATTCTAGAAAGGATGCGACCATTCCTTTTGTTTTTAAAATCGAATTCACAGACCTCCTGTAAATTCCTATTTTGTTTACCCTATTCTTTATGTTTCTCACTGACAACTGGTCTCGTAGACCATGACTGATCATGAACATTTAATGACTGATTTCTCAAATTATTGGGTAAAACTTCTAAAGGTCTCTTAGGCACAAAACCATGTCTTTTGTGAGCCAATCTAGCCATAGGAAAATCATATGTTTGGGCATCAAATGAAATGATAGTATCATTTTGAAACTAAATCTCAATTCAAAAATCATGAGTCCAATTAGGCAAATCCTTGGGAGAGACACACTCTTCAACAACCTACATTGAATGGATGACAGGGTTGCTTTATGGGGTTAAGAATTCATTTCTTACCAGAAAACCTTGCCAAGTGTCCCATGTGTTAACCAAATGGAATTTGACCAAGTTGTGAATTAGGCCGTGGTGAAACAAGATGGTCTTAGGGTTAGGGCTCTACCGTTGATACAATTTCGACATTTTATGCAAGATTCTAAGTAAATAGAATGGAAAATTTAAACTAAACCCCTGAAACACGATACAAAACTGTATTTGAAAATAAAACACTAGGCCGAAACACCCTTCACAGGTAATGAATTGCTTGATTATCAACAATAGATTGTGCCAACTGGTGTTAAATATCTCTAAAGGCATACCCTTTATATGGTATTTCGAATTCTTGGACACCAAAATAGACCTCCAATGAATGTTTATTACCCTAATGTTTTTAAACCTCCTGTCACCTTTCTGAGGAAGACCCATATCCTTGGAAATGAGTTCCTCTGTGACCTGTATTTGGACATCCACAATTTTGGATTTGGTTCCGTCAAAATTATTGGAAAATTCCCTTGCCACTTCTAAATTAAAACCATTAAACAAAAAGATAAACTCTAACCAACCGACCTGATCAATCCTATCGACCACGTCATCATGGGAAAACAAGGTTTGCAGGCCATTCGACTCTATCCTTACTATGGGAGCCATATACTCAACAAGGGTAAACCAAAAGACAGAGAAACAATTTTCATCAAGGGGAGAACTCTCTAACCACAACACACCAAACCCATAAACAATGAAAGAGGGTGAATGAACATACCTAGAGACAAACAAACACTTGAGGATTTTAGGACGTTGTACCATTATCTCCCACTCCAAAAATTGATTTCCTCTTGTAGACCTATAACATACAAAAATTTCCACAATAAAAAAAAAATTCTTACATTGTAAATATGGATATGTTCTTCATCAATTATTATCTTGATAGTGTATAGCTAGATAAGTATTTGAAGTATGAGTTACAATATTCTAATTCACTTGTTATTGACTTTATTCTAGTAGTCTATTTAATTTAATCCAGAAGAATTATTGTTATATTTACGCCTAGAACTTGTTTTTCAAAGTTCCAAGAGTGGTAGAGAAATCATGATTTTTAATTATAGATACATAACACATTCTAAGTACTCTTGTAAATACCCTCTTATGAAATTTAAAAATTTACTCCATTAGTCCAAGGAATATTTGGTTAGCTGAGAATTGTTCCCTTGGTCATGCGTTATTGTGCTGGTGTTTTAGGGTACCACCAAGATTTTTCTTTATAATGTTGGTGTTACAAAATTTATTTATTCATCTCGACCTTAGTGAAGTATTTTATGATTCCTTATGTAGTTACGATATTGGATAATATCAATTGAATCCTGATGTTTAATGGGTATGACAATTAGCATGACCCATAACCACTCTCATTAAACCTTGTCTGACCACCTATGTGTTGGACCAACTAAACTTCATCATGAATTATGTCTCGCATGGACTTTCGAAAAAAAATGAGATCAATAGTTATGTCATTGCAGGGTAGTACCCTTGCACTGGGCTCAATGTAACCCGATTTTCGAGAACAAAAGTAAGAAACATTGTTTCTAATCATTTTGTAGTTGATCCTCATGAACAACTGTCAGAGGCCTCCTCTATCAGAGATGTGAAGCTTGACTTGATTAAACTTTTGTCTCATATGCAATCTCCTCTCGCCATCTGGTCTTCTAATTTCTGCTACTCTCGACATAACCAATATCGTCAGGTTAACCGCTTTACTCTGTCCGAACTATGAACCCCACCACCTGGATTCCACCAGGATTTTGCATTTTTATATGAACCCTATAGTTGGTTTTACAAGGCCCTCCACACCTACAACTACCCTTTAGCGGCCCTCTGCCTTCACGGGACTTACTACCAGTGCTCAACCGCCTCTTCACACCATACTACCAGTGAACCTTATTATCTGGATGAGCGAACTATATCAAACAATACCAAGGAACATCAATTGCAAATACAGGCAAATAAGCAAGATCACAATGTGTGCATAAAAAAGAGACAATAAGTAAACTTCAGAGATGAAAGTATATAAGAAGAAGATTTGATTTATATTAATCAGAGAAATCCTCAGGTATTACAAACTTTGTGCGAGATGCACATATTACAGACTCAGAATAGTATGCTCTTTGCTCACAAACTTAATTACAGACTCTGTACTTAGAAAGACATGAAGCTTTAGATAGAAGGGAAGCTTAGAGACTCAGACTGACTCCAACTCTAGACTCGGATGTGAATGCAAATGAGAATGCCCGATAATGAGCTTTCACCCTTCCTTTATACAAATTTGTGAAGGTGGAGTCATCATGAAGCAAAGACTTGAATGGACAAGTGGGCTCGCATGTCTGCCACTAAATCTTTACTTTTGGGATTTGGCGGTGATGATCGTGCAAGATCTTCCGACCAAATCATGACTTTATTTCATATCTACCAAAAGTAAACTTAGAACAGTAGATCTGACGGGGTAGTCGTGCAAGATTCCCTGACCAGAGGACAATCACATATGAAAAATAGTAGAGCATCTTGGAAATGTGGGTCAAACCGCACCAAAAGTCGGAGAAGTGCTTCGAGTTTCCAAGATTCTCATTATTACATAAGGACAATAATTACACAGTGGAGATTGATTATGGTAACCCACTAAACCCGAATGGCACCACTGTTGGTCATTTAGACATGAATTGTCATGGTTACACTGTGGAGTTTGTTACGTCAACCCACGGAAACTGACTAACTCTTGTCAATAATTATTCCATTGGAAAATCATGGAAGTGACGAAAGTTGTAAGGGTCAGAATGTTGAGTATATACTTCCCTGTACAAAGCAGGGTCTTCATCATTGTCTTCTTCTTGGTGAAGTACATATTTAGTTCTGATAACCCAGGGATGTTTTTCTCTTATGAACAACATTTTATATTCTTCTTCGGAATATAAATCACTGATGTTTTGCAGATTTCTATTTGGAAATAAAAACATCCTAGCAGTTTCTATTACCCGAGGATTTAATCCAAATTTTCTCCACCAATCTTCTAGCCAATCAGCTTCAGGAAAGATAATAAAAGATACAGAGAATTGGATCATACAATAATAATACTTGTATCTATCTGTCCAAAGAAAGATGTTATACCACATGGCCTTGTATTGTTCATAATTTATATTGAACAATCTTTCATTTGGATCCTGGTTTGGCCATGATTGCAAAGTACTCATCCTGTTAATTTGAAAGAAATTCCATGCTGGCGTTTGTTCCCACCTTTGGGTTTGCTGATCAAACCACTCTCTGTTAGCAGATGTGATTCGAGTGAGGTCACCCATTTCAACCAGATTTTGCCTGGATGCAATAGTTGAAGTATGATGCATTCTCCCAATAATATGCTGAGGAGGGATTACATGAATACTTGTATTCCTTGAGAATCCTGGTAATCCAAATTCAATCCCTTCAGATGACCTTAGCTGCCAATTTGGGATCCAATGCTCTTTATATACCTCCTAGGGAGTGGTATCATCCATGAAATGAGACACAGGACTATTTCTCTGATCATCCCATTCGTCTACGACTACCATATTCTTCTTGCAATAAGCAAGCTATGCATGAGATCTTGATATAAATGGTAGTTCTATCCTTTTGGGAGGATAGTCTTCAATCTTTGGCAAAGTCACAAAATACTCGGGTTCTCCAAAATAGCATTTACAAGAACCATGGGGTTCAACTATAGACAAGAAGGGAGTGCCAAGAATACAATCCACTGGTAATTCATAAATAAGAAATTTTATCCCCAAAGCATATTCTTCAAACAACATGATGCCTTTAGTAATTTCAAAATTGAAATCAGTATTTACATTTCCTAGTCCAACTACAGAACCAGAACTAGGAAGCCAATATTTAGCAGGAACTACTAATTTGTTTATCAAATTCATATCATATCCAATATCTAAAAGTGCAGTTAATAAGAATACTTCACCATTTATTTCTAGCTTGACTTTGACATAGTATTTCTGCTACATGATAGCCATAATTTTCATTCCTGCAAGCCCTTGCATTTGAGCGGTTGTTTTCCCTTGTATGATAGATTTTGGGTTTTCAAAAGGAACATCTTCTAGAGGAGGAGGAATAGAATCTACTCTTTCTTTCAATTCTTTGATTTCTTGTCTAGCCCAAGAATCAATTTTGAAGCTATATTCCGCTTCCTCTTCCATTCTTCTGATTTTCTCTTTCAATTCAGAGATCTCCTTTTTCATTTGAAATATTTCTTTGGCCAAGTCTATCACTGAAGTATTTTGCAGTTTTGCTTATCTGTTAAATTTGATAAAAGTCTTTATATTTCTATCAAAATAAGCATCAATAAATAAAGGTTCCCTTTTAGATGACTCAGGGAATTTGTTCCTATGTTCAGACTTGATAGTTTTCACAAAAGTATCAAGAAGATATTTTTTCATGTCGCCTTCAGGTAAGGCCTTGATTTGAGCTAGCATATGTGCTTCTTGATCTCCAATATTATGGAACATGCAGACTTTGAGTTTCTGCTAAATTTCTGGCTCTGATTCAGAGTCAGAACCTTCTGTACTAATTCTGCAAGAGCAGAAGTTAGGATTTCTGCAATTGCAGTCTTGATTAATCAAAATTTCTTCTTCCGAGCTGTATTGGAACTCAGAAGTACTATCACTTTCAGAGCAACATCCTTCTTTGAGAAGATGAACTTGTTCAGGTTTGGGAAAAGGATGATATGGGCACTAATTTTTTTCATGATTATTTTCCCCGCATCTATTACAGTGTTTTCTTAGGGCCAACTGTTTTTTCTCTTGGGCTTCTTTTGCCTTTTGCTTTGAAAATTTCCCTTTAGATTTTCTAGAGGTTGTACTATATAGATAATTATAAGCCATATGTCCAGCTTGCCCACATATCCAACAATGAGCTTGATTTCTAGCCTGATGAGTATGAGTTTTTAACTTGATATCCTCAGGCTCATAGTAGTGGGTTCTAGGCTGATGTCTATATTTGTATTTGTGTTTTCTCCCTTTGTCTTTGTTAGCACTTGCTAGATTTCCTAGAGGTTGAAACAAAAGAAATATACAAAGGTAACTTTATCCAACCACTTTTAAAGATGGGATCTAGCCCTTCCAGCTTTAGAGAGGGATCTCTCTATATGATTTAGCTATGTTTCAATTTTAGATATTAGGCTAGGTAAAGAAATCTGTAGGTTTTGTTGTCAAAGTGTTTTTTGAATTTGGTTGAGACAGTCTACACCTACATTGGGCTATGGGGTCTGTATTTAATTAAATATGAAATACCACCAGAAACGAGAAAATATGATTTTCACAGGGCGAGATAATATACTCATTGGATATTTAATAGCTTAAATGATGGACATAAGAAAATATGAGAAAGATAAATTCAACTAAGAAGCAGTTAAGAATTTCTTAATTGAAAACATCAGAAGATAAACATTAAAATATTTAAAGTCGGAAATAGGGTATCCAAGATAAATCCTGCAACATACGTTACTCTTAAAGATTAGTTTCAGAAAACAAAATGATCACAAAGCAAGAATAACATTTAACTTAGAGAATAACATCACCAGTGAATACACGCAAGAATCCTGTAAAAGTGCCTCCTCTTCATTAATGGCAGATCTCTTCAAAAATTGTTATAGTTTGATAGATTTATGGTGTAAAGATCAACAACCCTCAATACTTCGAAAGGTGAAGTATTTATAATTCAAATTACAACCGTTCCTGTCATAACTGATCAGGACGTGCTCATTCTATTTTTAGACTAACTAATTTAACTAATCAAAACTGCTTGATGATTTAGTGCAATTGCACGTGGAAATCCTGGGTAGACCATTGATGAAGTCCTTCGCATAACCTCATCCGATTGGAAAAATGACTGGATCTGGACAGCTCATCTGCTAATCGAGCAGATCGCAGAGTTCCTCCCATCTGATATGACTCGGCACAGTGACTTTGAGCATTCTCCGATACACTTCGTCCATCTCCGTATACTTAGCGAATGTGGGCTTAGTGAGGAAAATGTATCGAATCTCGTGTTGGATGCTGATGTCCAACTGAAGGGCATATAGGAAAGCTTTGTCGGTGATGCTTCCTTGCAAGCCTACAAACTTTGAACTGTCCTTGGACACCTTAGCCAATCTCTTCTTGTAATCTAGGAGTGTCATTAGTTTATCTTTAATGACCTTCAGACCAGGTAGGCCTTTCTTTTGGAGAGTGTCAATCTTATTGAAGAACTTTTGTACCCCCTGGTCCATGATATGAACCTTTTCTTCCAGCTGAAGCATTAGACTTCTCTTGGTCAAGACTCTCTTGACCTCAAGAATGGTCTATGTTCTGTCTTCTATCTTCATCTCTTCTAACTCTTCTCTGGTCTTAGAATTGAGGAATTTGATGATATCATTTGCCCGAGTTGGTCTAGCTCCCAATTCTACTATGATCTTCTCAATAGCCTGTTTACTCCTCTGAACCAACTCGTTCTGCTCGAACATGATTTGGATCATGGGCCAAATCTCATTTATGCACTTTGTGATGTCTGTCCATACATTCTCTTTGACCTCAGCCAAAGTATTCCCTGCCATTGTTTTCTTTTGGAGCTGCTGCAGTTCCTTCTTGAGATGTTCAGTTACCTACTTTTCTTTAGAGAGACTGGTTTGGAAGGAAATTTTGAGTTCTTGGAGGTTCTCAACTTCCTTCTTAAGCGTGCTGATTTCTGTCTCCTGCAGGTTCATCTTTTCCATGGATTTGGCGAGATCGACTGTCTCCCCTTGTGGTGTCACTGGTGTTGCATATGGGATTGTTGTTACTGTTGTTGTGCTTGTCCCTGAGATTAGAATGGAAGTCACTGGAATGGCTTCCATAGACTTCAGCTGCTCTTTCTCCTTTAGTAGTTTCTCCATTTCTGCTTCCATTTCTTTGAGTTGGGTGTTCTGCTCCATGAGAAGCTTGAGAATTTCGTCCTTCTCACCTTCTTTCTCTTCTATCTCCTTTGCCTGTGAGTCCTCTATAGGTGGGAGCTTTAGTTGTTTCCTCAAGGAGGTGATGTCTGCATTTTTATTCTTTATCATCTCCTCTGTATCTTTGATGTTCGAAGGATCATAGCCGATCTTGAGGACCAGCTCCTCCAAAGTTTTGATTCTGTTGTCCTTCGCGAAAGAAGATATCTTCTCCATCTTGAGCTACATTTGAGCATTGTTGAGCGACACCTATAATTTTGCTGCAGAGGCAGAAGCATGTGCCAATGTGTGAAAAACCATCTCCCCTGACTGTTTATGCAAATCCATCTGATCTGCTGGGTGCATGTCCTTCGACTGGAACTCGAAGGTGGATCTCTTATAGTCTGTGATTACCTTGGGATCTGGTACCTGTGCCTGTAGGAAGGCCATGTGCATCCTGCCTCTTTCTGTGTCGAATGTGTATAGCAGCCTATGCTTCGTGGTGGATGACTGCTTCCGAAACTGGGCGTAAGTGCTACTGGTGAGGGTCTGGTTCCTTTTCTTGATCAGCTCGTACTTCTTGAAAATGCCCAACTTGGGCCCAGTCTTACCTGGCTGAGTGTCTAATGGAGGGTCTGTGGATTTCTTTGGCACTGTTGTGGTGATCTCCTTATACAGGCTTGAAGCAAAAGGTGGAATGACAGGCTTGACCCTTGTGGTAGGTGGGACCTCTTTTTCTCCAGTTGGACCAGGAACTGAGACTGTCTTGGGCCTCTTTATGTGCAACTAGAACTCCTCGGATGATACCTCTGTGACAGGTGGAGATGAATCCTGTTGAGGCCTTTTTTCCTTAGGGACCTGGGGTGTGGTCGTTGGTGGCACAGTGGTCGGGGGAACCTGCTGTTCCACTTCGAACAAGGTGTTAGGCACCCACACCGTCTGATTTGAAAATTTTTCGATCTCAGGCTTGGACTCATGAACATACGGGATGTTTTTATTTTTCACCCGCATTTCTGAAATGAACCCATATGGATCATAGTTCCATGGGAAACTCAAAAATAATTTCCTTTCTTTCAACATTCTATCAGCCTCTTCCCCAGCGCCTTGACTCTTCCCCTTGATTCTTAGTTGTTGCTTTTTCTTCAGGGAAACAAAATGAATGTCATTTGAATTCATGATCTTCCTTATATACTCTAACGCAAAGATTCTTACCGACACATACTTTGGCAGCTTATAGGGTGCCAATCCGCACCCAAAAACTCTGAACTTGGTGTGGTTTTTATACAGGTACCAGTCGCCTGTCTTTGCATTGTTTGAGAGATGTAGAATTCTCTGGACCTCGTCGTTTATTCAAGGATCGAGCCTGCCACTCAACATGCTTATCACAGGGTGGTAGAAAAGATCAATAAATGCCTTGAAGCTATACTTTGTGGAGTTATGCTTCAACAAAGAAGTCCATGCTGTGACTCGTTGAGGCCTTCCATCTGCGTCCATATTCTACATGGAGAAACTGAATTTATCCACTTGAAAGTAAACAAACATGTATGCCAGTATAGACGAGTATCTGAACATTCCCTCTGTGCCAAAATTCACGAACTGTTCATGAATATTTTCGGCCAAGAAGGTGTTGTAATCAAACTGTGTTGTAGGTTTTTCATCATTGGAGAAAATGGATAGAATACCCAGGATGGGCTCATCTACCCATTGGTCGGAATAGTAACCTAACAGGGAACAAAGAGAGGAAATGACTTGGTTTCCCTTGGTGGAGAACATGGATGACGAGTAAGGTGGATTGGTGGAAGGGAATTGAGTAGAGGTGGGAAGGAACAACTCAAATATTTGAGCTCTCTGGGGAAAGGTCATCTTTTGATACAACTCTGTAAGGATCTCTAGGTTGAAAGGAGAAGCGGAATCAGCACAAGGAATTTGCATCATTTGGTCAATATCTTCGGGAGTGATGAAGAACAGGACGTCTCTGGATGAGGAGATGACGACCCTCTGGTCGGGAATATAATGGGCTTGGCATTTGAGGGCAAATTCGGGGAAGTGGTGGATCTAGGGAAAAAGGTACAGGGGCAAATTGGACTCCCAGAGTCCAATTTCATAGCTCTGGTCTAGGAACACCTCCCTGAACCATGACTGGAGGTCTGAGAAATCGAAATCGCATATGGTATCTGCGATCAATCTGTCTTTGTCGACCAATGGTATTTTGTCCAGGTCGACAGGAGGTGGGAGAAAAGGATTCTCCTCTCCTTCTGCTTGTCGTGGCTTTGGTGCCATATATGCAACAGTACCTGCAATAAACACTAAGTTAGTGGGGTTGAGTGACTGTGGATGAAGGTGATGGAAAAGCAATGGAGGCGTAAGAGGTAAAATTTATGGTGCGATGGACAAATAGTGAATGAAGGGGGAAAACGGTAGTTTTATTTAAAACTGGGGTCGGTTGGGTGCGGGAGACAGGTCAGCAGGATAACGGGTAGGTTATCCCGTAATAAATGGACAACGGGCCACTTGGGGGTGAGATGGCAGGTGACGGTGGCCAAAACATACAAATGGGTGACGTGGAGGCTAGGGATTGGAGGTAAAAGTCACAATAGGGGGCCGGTCATGAGTGAAAAGGGTAAGGGACTGACAGCAGGGACTGACAACAATTATGGGATGGGACATAACTTGGGAACAAGCGGAACAAGTGGCATCAGTGGAAGATGACGTCCCTGAGTGATGGAGGCTGTCAGATGGCATATGGTGAAAAGACTTCGGGACCAATAGATTTATGCCACCTATGACAAGGGGCCCACTGGAGGGAATATCCATTCCGGACCCCCCCCCTTAATTAAAAGAAGAACATCAGGGGGGGTCCGAAAACCTTTTTAGACCGTTGATCTGTGCACCCGTTTCTAGGCCGCAGATCTTAGCGTTCTCTTTAATACTCATTCCGGACCCCCCCCCCTCCATTAAAGGCAGAACAAACGGGGGGGTCCGGAATCAAATCTGGACCGTGGATTCACGCACTCGTTTTTGGACCGTCCAAATCTGCACAAATCTTATCACCGATTCCGGACCCCCCCCGGTTAAAAGCAGAATGGTTGGGGGGGTCCGGAAGGCTTTGTGAGGCATAGATCTAAGCGTCACGATCTAGACCGTCAAAATGTGCAGAGAACATAAACTGGGAGCAGAGAAACATGCGCTAGGAAAAAACCTTAGGATAAGTGCATTTTATGGGTTTTTTCCCCCAAATTTCAAAAAGACATCACCATGGGATTTTGAACAAAGTATTCTTAGGCATTTGAGACATGGTGTAACAACTTTCATCCAGATGGTTTTATTGGGGTGAAACAAATGAAGCAACTAACCTACATGCTAACCTATCTTCCTAAGACAGTTAACCCAGATTAAACTGTTGTGTTAAGAAATTACTCTAACCTAAGGGCTATCTGACCAGGATTAGACATTCTGGTCAGATTTATTCACTACTCTAACCTAAGGGCTATCTGACCAGGATTAGACAGTCTGGTCAGATTTATTCACTAACCTATCAACATTAAATTTAAAAATAACTTGGCCATGCTTGAAAGGTATGGCCAAGTTACTATTATTGCATGGGGCTTTCATTTCAATTCTT
>SNQJ01S0040320.1:55306-70180 GCA_010110895.2 Picea sitchensis
ATATATATATATATATATATATATATATATAACAGAAACCCTAATATATATCTAATTTTGTAACTGTATACTAATCAATAAATTCTTCATAACATTGAATCACATGTTTATATAGATGAGAACTTCATAGTTGCATGCAAATCTATAATCTACATACAACTATTTGGTTAAATATAATGCCTCAAATTATCTAGCTACATGCTATCACAATAATACTACAAGAATGTAGAGTAAAAAAAGATACATGTTTGTAAACCTTGATGTTGGATAAACAAATGCAACAACCACGTTCCACCCAACCGTAGATCCAAAAAAACCACAATTACTTTTCCTGATCACCCCCTAGCTTGACCATGACTCCATAAGGGAAAACCGAGCATCACTCCTTAGCCATTGTCTCTCTGAGCAGTTCAGAAAATCATTTTCCTAACACCATACGTGCTCATAACAACAACCGTTATTTTCCCAACATACTAATCAATGTCCTTCCTCACACATATGTTGTATATATATATATATATATATATATCATTTTTTCATTTCCTAGGACTTTTCATTCATTCCCCTCCTTGGGAAATTCACATATTTACAAATCCTTAATTTTTAGGGGTTGTCAGTGATAGAACTCAACTTCTGACACTTGTAAAAATCAACTTTGAGTGAACTCAAACATGTTCCCCACTCATGGAGCCATAGTAAACTATTTTTAACCTGGTTGTTTCATCTGATTTCCAACATTTAATTTATTAAAATATCTAACTCATACATGTGTCCATCAAAAGATGATAGTTGGCAAGTCAAAATTTTGTCCACCAGTCATAAAAGTAATAATTACATAGTTCCACAAATTAAAATTCGAATTTCCATAAATGGAAATTTATTTTTAAAACAACAACTTTAAAATAAATTGTTTTGAATATTTGAGGGTGTCACAAGACCAAAGGACAGATAGGCTCAAAGGTAACAAATCCATGAAACCCTCATGGCCTTCCACGGACTACTGAACCAATTTTGAGGACATTAACAAAACATAGAGTAATAATTTGTGTGACAACCAAAAGGTGAGGCCAGAATAGGCAATCATCATTTAGCATTAAGTTGTGATATGAAAATGGTAAGTATTGAAGGTTATGTTTAGACCACTTGGAGAGGGTAGAGTCTAGATAACACCATGTTACATTAATTAATCAAGATTTTTAAACAAGGTTTTAGTTTAGGCTCAACCCTCCAATTAGCTTAGAATTATTTAAATCAAACTTACACATTTCAAATCGAGTTTAGTTTTTAGGAAATGAATCATACTTACGTTGTTGAACATAATTCATATATATTCCATTTGAAACATAGTTCAAAGACATTCTTATTCAGATCTTGTATTAGTTAATACTAACAAACAATAATCTTTAACTCATGTAAAGGGATATTGTCATAAGAGTTCGATGAACGATTTGCACGAAATAAAGATTCAATTTCATGCTTTATAGTGGTGAAATCGGAGAGGTAAAACGATCAATAAGTGACACAAACATGTTCACATGAAAATAATCAAAACAAAAAAAGATGGATTAGCACTAAAGAATCACACCTTTGTACAAAATAAAATCAGTCAATTTGACGCATATAGACATACTAGGCAGTGAGTATAAGAAATGATTTTGTATTTCAAAAGACAATGAAAAACAAGATGCAATTTGGGCAACCAACAATACCTTGCATACATTGTAGATGAACATTGTTTTCATTTCGATCCAACCAAGATCCAATTCATATGTGACTCGATAGCCCCAACAACACTCACTGAGATTTAGAGATTCTTAGGGCTCACCAACTTCTATAGTAAATTTGTATTGCATTTCTCCCACATAGCATGGTATCTCAGCCAAGTGACCAAGGGTGGTTGAAAAGAAGAATTTGTGGGGTATATCACAGTAGAAATGTTTTCATGATCTAAAACATTACTTAGGCTTAGCCTCGATGCTCTCCTTACCCAATATGCAACAACCATTTTAGATTGAGACCAATGGTTTTGATTATTTTGTTGGTGTCATTCTCACTCAACATGGTCATTCAATGGCCTATCATAGTGAGACACTCTCATATGTCATTCATAATAACCCCACCTATGAAAAAACGATGTATTCCATCGTACAAACATGCCACCAATGGAAGCATTAAATTTTATGGAGGGAGACAATCATCCATATGGATCACATGTATCTACATTTCATGCAGACACAAGGAAAATGGCAAAATGACTGCCATCAAAATTATTCCACATACTTGCAATAGATTCACCTCAACATTGAGTATAATAAATGGAGCACCAATAAATTTGCTAAATACCTTAGTTGACCTCTAGTTGTAGCACTAACCACAATGCTTGAATCTTGCAAGAATGAGACCTTCGGATGGTCCCAAATCTATCATAGTGATCTTCACTTAGTTATGACCTACCGGATAATGGGAACGGGCATGATCGTTGTTGACTTCCATCTAAAGGATGGAATGTTATTCCATTTGGGTCATCTCTGCATTCCTTCAAGTGAGCATCTGAAGTTGATTTGGGAATCCCACTATGGTCGGGTGGTAGGACACTTTGTCTTGGAGAAGACAATGGTAGTGATGCAAAAGTATTTATATTGGCTAAATCTTCCATGGGATGTTAGTAAGTATATCATATCCTACACTGCATGTTCAATTTCCAATCTAGCCCTTAAAAAAACAATGATTGTACATCCCTCTACCTACTCTCGACAAGCCTTGGGAATCCATCTCGATGGACTTCATATCAGTTCTCCCCTCCACCAAGCATGAAAATGTCTATGCATTCATGGTTTTTGATCAATTCTCCAAGATAGTCATTCTGACCGCTTCCAAGAAAAGTATCACAACTAAGGACACCGCCAAGATCTTCTTTGAGAGTGTATGGGTACACTTTGGACTACCATAGACCATCATATCATATCAAGACAAAAAATTCTTGAGCACATTCTAGTTGAGCCTCTAGTCATTGTTGGACACCAAGCTCACCAAATCCACTGCCTTCCACCCTCACAATGATGGATAAATAGAGGTCGACAATAGGATTACCATGCATCTGTTTCATGTACAACTCCAAGCATCCACTCACATAGGATGAGAGATGTCCCTATGTACAACATATCTACAACAAAGTACTCCATATCTCAACCGACCATAATCATTTTTAGGTGGGCATAGGTTTTCAAGCATTGGGCCCCATTGATGTAGCACTACCCCTTGCATCCACACATTCAAAATATTCCCATGCTCAACCTCAGTCTGAGAAGGGCACCAAATTCATTGAATGGACTCAACAAATCCACCAATAGGTCCATGATATTTTGTAAAAGGCCAATGTTAAGTACAAGCAATTCCATGATCAACATCGGGTTTCCCACAAGTTTCAGGTAGGTGGAAAGGGATGGTTGCATTTGCAAAAAGAGAACCTTAAAGGATATACAATCACCAAATACACAATGAAACTTACACAATCACCAAGGATATGCGAGATAATTATTTTGAGTTAATTATTCCCCCCTTCCTTGGATTACACCCAATATTAAATGTGGACCTCTACAACCATATTTACCCCCACTACTGGATACATCAGCGGTGGTAGAGAAGTTGACACCTATAGATCTCAAATTGTATTGCATGGAAAATGAAACCATTGATCATATCATGGAAATATAGGTTAAGGGAACCCATGATTAGAAGATCCAAATCTATCATATTGTTAATGTAGGGCCTCTACTACATGAAGGAAAGTGGCTCACCATGTGTGAAGTTCAACATAATTTTCCCCATTTGTTGGGGGAACTAAATGTGATGGAGACCATTACTTCTTGAGGGGTGAGGAATGATCTAGGAGGACATAAGTGGACACCCACCTATTCCACTGGATCAACACAAAGTTTCAATTTTGGTATTTTTTATACAGTTTTTCAAGTCCCAAACTTCCGAGGTTGTTTTGAGGACCTAAACAACGTTTCTTTGATGTGGAAACACCCAATAGATTCCTATTGGAATGTACTGGTTCCTTACGAATGTTTACTCCTCAAATAGAACGTTTAGATGAGGTATCAAGTTCCCAAAACAAAGATCATATGAAAAATTTACTCCCTAGGGAAGTTGATGTATCAACTACCCCCATCGAGGCCCACAAAACTTTTGGCATTTCATTTTACGAGGTTAGGGTTTTGTACGTTTATGGTTTTATTATATATGGTTTATGTTAAAAAGGATCTGGGATCCTCATTGTAATCATCTTCTTGTGAACGTGCATTGTCATCATATCTCTTCTCAGAGATAAGCTATCACCATTCTAATGAGTTCATTTGACTATGTACTTTCTTTTACAATCTTTGCATATTTCGGTCTTTAATAAAAATTGAGTATTGTTGTATCTCTATGTTTTTTTCTTATTTTTGTGTTTCATTTGTTCCCTCATAAGTCCATATAAAGAATTCATCTAGATATGATAAAATTTATTCAACAATATGAATTGAAGTTTCTACAAGAAATTCTCACCACAAAAGAGATAGATAGGGATATGGATGAATAATTCATCAATCGCATATTTTGGGATCCTAGGAGCTGGCATCTAAGTTTTCTTATAGTAATCGATATGAATGTACATAAATACCCAATGAATTGGAATATTTGTATCAGTTTGAGTAGTTTAAGGGAAGATAAGAAGATATCAATTTTCTATACAATATATGATGCAATATAAATCCTATAAGAAACCAATGTTATTTCTAGGAAGATGATTTCTTTGGGATCCCTTCCTATTTCAAGAGAAACACCTTGTGTTTTCACACTGATAATTTTTTCCAAATGAAGAACTCTTGAAAAGGATTTATATTAGCACTAGTTCAAGGAGAAGAACAACAAAATACACTTTTTTCCCTAAATATCGGCGACCAATTCGGTTTTGCTCATGAATTAATAGAAACAATTATGTCTTGTAGGAAAGGAAAATATTGAGGATTTCAAATGAATTCAAGAAATTGGTATCTGATTGGAATGTATGTACACATATTCTCCTCTACTTTTATATCACCATTGGTTAATCAAAAATCCAAGAGAAAAGGTTATTCTCCTCTCTTCAAATCATTAATTCATCACCAAGGATGGCTTGGAACCAATGTATTATTATATAATGAATATTTTGTTTATAATACTATATTAGAGAGTTATCAATATTTATCAAATATGTTCCTATCTAACATAATGTTATTGGATCAAATGACGAAGACATTATTGGAGAAGAAATGTCCTTTTCTCAATGAAATTGAACACTCAATTCATACAACACGATTAAGATTTGACATTATCCGTGAAAATTTATAACCATCGATGAAAGAGAAATGGAATATAGAATTAAGTAAAACAAAATTTATTGGGCATTAGGGTTGTGGAAACCAATGAGAGGTTACAAAATTGATTGGGTAGTAGGGTCAACGAAACCAATGAGATTTTCTACACATGCTTATATTTCAGATCCTATAATGAATCCTTTCCTGGAATTTTCCAAGGATAGTAAGTATGTTGGAGGAAAAAAATTGATAGATCTTTCATTTGAATATAGGTTCCTCACTTTGAGATCTCTACCATGTAAGAGTAAGAATTGTAAATACATGCCAATTCTCTTTAACATAACAAGATATTCTCCACTAGGCTATGCTCACTCGTTATTTCCTCTATTTTTGTTCTAGAATTCTCTCTTACCACACTATTTGGAGGAGGGGAAATGATAGAATCACAACATGTGACATAGATATAGTTGTTGAGGATCAGTCGCAACTCCTAGATCTTGCAAGATATTGAGAGGGGTATATGGTAAATCTATATATCTTTCATGATCTTTTCAATTTATGTTCTTAATGAAATATACCTTGTAATATGACAGTGGACCATTTGGAAATGTACTCCTCATTAGATAGAGAAAATATCCAAGATCCTTTGTGTGATACACTATCCTATTCCAACAAATTTAACTTGTAGGTAATCATTGGAATACCTCATATCAACAAATATGAAGGGAATCTATCTCAAACTACAATATTTACCATTGAATTGCTCATTAAATAAGAAAGAGAAATGGTATTCCTTGAACATAATCGAACCTCCACTCTCTTAAGAATGATATTTTTGAGTCTCACATGTGATTACAGGCCTAACTCAGTGGGGGAATAAAGTGAGGCCCTAAACAGACTCCTAGCCAGGGATTCGACCCTAGAAACTCATGGGAGCAAACAACGACAATGATTCATTTGAGCTAACCCACCAGGCTTATATATATATATATATATATATATTCAAAATATCCTGATATATAGAATGAATATAGAATATATGTTACAATTGTGTATTCGAGTATACATTTCATATACGTAAAGAAGACGAATAAACATATTTTCTTTTTAGACTCAATACAAACTTAAATAATTGACTATGGTAATGAACAACAATATGTGAAGAACATGTTTGATCATATTATATCTATTCATGAATAGAATGGAGTGGTTATATATACATATTTCAATAGATAGATCTCTACAAGCATACATATCCATTTCCATAGATTCATGCGATGAAGGTAGGAACAAACATCAAAAATTCAATTTGAGTGGCTAGAGTAGTTATTTTCAAGATGAAAGAAAATAAACCACTAGAGTTGGAAAAAAAAAAGATCCCCCACTCCTTGCTGTCATTCAAAACCGTGCATGGGACATGAACCTTGCATGGTTCCTAAGTGATAAGGAATGAATACCATAACCATTTGATTCTTTTTTTCTTACCTTCCTTGAGTATGTATAAGACCAAATATTGAATCAATATAAAGTATTACCAGTCTCTCCTGTAAAATATATTTGTTCATTCAAATATATTAGTTGTTTATGACCGTGCTTTAACTTAATTGTTATTTGGACAAAAAATATTTGAAAATTTGTTTTTTTCGGTCAAAGTGATGTCTTGGTACAAGTGGAGGTAGGGTACCAATCCTTTTATTTCTCTTTTCCATATTTCTATAGAGTGTTTAAAGATAGAAACATTTCTAAAAAATAAATAGAGGTATTTGTTCACTCTATTTTACTATAGAGGTAATATTTTAGAAAAAGAATCACGCTCCTTCATATATGTTAGGGTTCCATTGGTGAAAAGGGATTGGAGAAAGTTTGGATCCAATTCCCAGAGTTATGGATATAAGCACAATTCAAATTACTAGAAATTTATACACTTGTGTATCTATGAGACCATTTACTATTTATTCAAGCTCAATATTTCCCTTGTATATACCATATCACTAAGAAATACCATATACTAGAATGGAACAAAATAAAATGAAAATATTTTAAATGATCTCGGAGTATAACTGAAAATGAATTTTTCACTTTGTACATGTCAAATCATAAATGAACTCAAATGATCTAGATTTAGGAGTGGAACGAACTCATTAACAGACTGAATACAATAAACATAGAGATATGAAGAACAACAAAGATATCCAATGAAAAATATCTTCTATTGAATAAATCAAATAGGATGAAACTATAAAACTACAGAAGTAAAACACTTGCTCGAATGGTGGTAGCTATCTTTGAGAAGAGATGTGGTTGCTACATGCATCCTTCTAAGAAGAATGATTCCAATGAGGTTCCAAAGGAATTTTTGATATTATTCATGAATTCCAAAACCCTAGACATCCAAAAACCTAACCCTAGAAGGTGAAACGCCAAAAGTCATGTGGATCCCTATGGGTAATTTGGTACCTCAACTTCTTGAGGTCGTAACTTTTGCATACGACCTTTGTTTTAGGCGCATGATAGCCCGTTGGAAAGGTATTTTAGAGAAATACACATTGTTCCGTCAAAATATGACTCTGTCTATAGATTGACTATGGAGAGCCAAAAAACATTGTTTAGGGATCCAAAATGGCCCTGAAAGTACAAAAATATGTGTTGACATGAAAACATACAAAATAATCTAGTTGGATTAGATGAGAGGCTACCAATGTCCACCTAAAAGGTGTGTAGGGATCTAGACATATCCATAAGTGTAGAACCCATAATTACAATGAAGTATAGAAGAACTTGTTGAACTGAAAATGAACAAGAGGAGTCAATTGGAATAGGTGGGTGGCCACTGATATCCATCTGGATCATCAAATCTCTTGAATAATACCCATCTGTGTCTGGAATGGGGGAAGATACATTGTCCATTGGAACAAAATGGATTTTTTTTAGATGGAGAGGACAAATGTGTGGATCGGTCTGAGGGAATAATTTGAGACGGGTGAGTGATCTTCATAGAGTAATTTTTTCAAACATATTGTTAGGAATCAGAAATGTCACATTTATATCCTCTTTTCCCTTCACCATTCCTTACATTTCATGGTCCTAATAAACCTTTTATCATACCATTTCCATAATGATATTTGGGTTTCTCCTTGTTATTTTCCATTGTATTCATTTTAGTATTATAAGTGAATTTGTGATTAAATATTAGAAATTAGCATATTTTCATTATATATCAAGGTTCTATGAGTTTGATGATGTGTGCAGGAATATTTGAAGATTTCAACAAAGTCAAAATTCACCACCTATCCTCAAATTCGAATTACATCTCCAAACTTGAAGATTAGAAAGAGATTTGAAATTAAGCTCAAGGAGAAGATCATGGAAGATTTGGTTGGCATATCCTATCTAATATATGTGAGAAATGTGTGGAGGATTTGAAGGGATCATATATTGTAATCATGGGAAAGTAGTTGAGAATGGTTGATAGAATAATGTATATGTAATTATGAAACTCATTTATATAAGAGAGTGTTCTCTCTTCATGAGAGGGGGCATGTAATTTAGAATTTAGTCTTGTAATTAGGAGAAGGGGATTCTTACCTTTGATTCTTTCATTGTTATTCTTTCATGATTTGTCATTTGATTCTTGTAATATAATTTGAGATTGATTTATGGTGTGTGCTCACATATGTATTTTTTCATTCAACTCTTCACATATTGTATTGCTTTCCTAGATTAATTTCATGCTTTCCTAGTTAGTCTTTCAATGCTTTCTGAGATTAATTTCCTGCTTTCCTAGTTAGTCTTTCAATGCTTTCCTATATTAATTTCATTTCAGCAATTTATATTAGATTACTTCTACTTCACTCCTGCATATATAGTCTATGTGCTTCGTAAGCCTACAAACCTTGGATTGAAAAATTAAATAGTTGGGCAAGTACTACAACGAAATTAAACGACAATATTTTCTCCTAACATTTTGGCGTCGTTGTCGGGGAAGCACGATGGCTTGAAGTTTAGTTTGAATTTTCATGCAAGTGTGATTAGTCATGCTTTTAAATCTAAGGTGACATATGGGTAAGGGAACATAGGGAGTGTTTCAATTCCTGCAAGCGTAAGTGTAGATGTCAATTCTAGCAATTTCATTTTCTGCAATTTTAATTTTTGCAACTGTGAAGAGGTTTTCATGTGTTTTAGCAAGTGTGATTTTCAATTTTTTTATTTTGATTTGGTTGCTATAAGAACCCCTTTTTGCAATATGATTTAACTATGACTGTCATCTTGGAATAACTCACTCAGATCCTATCGAAAGCTGGGATTTCTTCTTCTCGGGAAGAGGAGATCTTGAAAGAAGCCCAGAGCTTAAATAATCCTCCAAAAACGAACGAGAAATCAACATCTGAGGAAATTGAGGAGGACAATGAGGAGATAGAACATGATCTTAGCGAGGGAAACTATACCTATGAAAGATATATCGAACAATGGTTTCAAGCGACTACCAGGTTAGATTCTTTTAATTTTTCTTTTAATTTTGTTAATTTACAGTTACAACAACTAGATTCATTCATTCTTGTAAAATTCTATTTTTCATTCGAAAAATTTCCACTAAACATATTGTTGTTACTGTTGCATGCTTGGATCCATTGGTATTTGACTACACACAACTGATTTCTAAGATGTAATTAGCATAGAGTAGGTAGGCTGTCATTTTCAGTTTTTGTTTTCATTTTCAAATTTTTCTTTTACCTAGAATAAGTATGCTCTCGTCCGCGCTTCGTGTGATCACGAGGATCAGAAAATAGGGATGATTTCTCAAGAATGAATGTTTTTGAAAACATTCTTAATAGTAAACACAATAAAACATTAGACGAATAAAAACAAAACCAAAATTTTTCTATGCTGAAACAGTGAAATTTTTACATGTTCAGACAGTGAAATTCTGATACAGTAAAATTTTACATGTTGATACAGTGACGGTTTTTTTTTTGCATGTTGTTATAGCATGATGATACAACAAAATTTTACATGTTGTTACAACAAGTTGATACAATGAAATTTTACATGATTTTACAACAAAATTTTACTTGCTGAAACAATGACGTTTTTGCTGTAACAGTGATTGAACTATGTCTTCTTGGTTTGGTTTATTTCTAGTTTTGATTCACATCAACGCCACCATGTCCTCCGTATTTATCCTATAACCTGGAATAAAAACTGCAGAAAAACAAAAGAAATCTTAAATGTACAGAAACCACCGCAGAATATTTAATTGAACAAATAAACAATATAAGAAATTTGTAATTTCACGCATGCCGAGATTGAGATCACTACCATGAGTAACAAGCATAGTAATTGATAAAATTAAGCATGGGTTGTTTTGAAAGAATGGAGTGAATGCATGCGATTTTCCTTCCAAATACCACTAACTTTGGCCACCTTTCTGTTAAGATCAAAATCATGATAAAGTTACCAAGAGTTTTTTTTTGGCGATATTATTGCCCAAGTATTGGCCAAAATCCCGTAAGTGGCCCTCTATATTCTCCATGTATCTCATTTCCTTGAGAGAATTGGTCCAGTTCAATATTACAATCGAGTGCCATCTACCTCCCAATGAACGAGGATCCCAACGCAATTCATGTGATAGCTCTTATCTTTTCCAATAGTTAAGAAGTTGTGATTTGCTTCCCCGATTTCCATGTTTAATTTGTGCTTCATATCAAGAATTATAATTAGGTTGTTGACTGAATTATTTTACCCAAATCCTAACGATGCAATCATTTTTGTCGACCTTCACCTCATTATTGTTATGAGAAAACATAGTTAAGTTATGACTTATGGATATTATGATGCCCTAATCGACCTACACGTATTCACTGTATTTGAATCTGGATTTGAATTTTAATCAATCGATGGTGTTTGTTGGTCGTATAACTAATTGGGATTCATGTGTTCCATGATATTTGACAAATGGGGATGATACCCAGAGCTACACGACCTTCTCTTTAGCCAGGTAATTCATTCATTCCCTAATAGACTTCGATTCCTAGCACTATTTTGAGCTACTAATCGTGAACATCCTCTCCAATTCTTTAAATCTTTGATTGGATTAATCTCCATATATATAGGCGATGATCCAGGTTTTTCGTGTCATCTAGATGAGCGTAATAAAATCAATATACAAATGTCAATCTATGGTTGTTCTATTCTTAAGTCATTACTGCCAGTAATCTATGCACAACACACGTAGATTTATTTTTCCTATTGGCTGACTATCTTCATGCATACGTATATGGGCCGTTGATATATCTCTGCATTAAAACATTGCAACACCTGAAAATTTGATGCCATCGATTTTGTTAGATATATATGGGTCATCGATATATACAAAACTCTTGATAGCCACCTCGTTCAATGCCAAAGTCACGATCTAGATCTCCATCTCATCCTCACACACAGAACATAGGATTTTTGTGGGAAATTAGGGGTTATGTTACCATTTATCACCCCACTGTGCACAAAAAAGATCGGACACAGTCATATCTGTTCTCAAATGAGAAGGATTTTCACATCAATGTTGGTCGTCTAGTGAAGTTTCTCATCTCTAGGGATTTTTCAAAACTAACATTTTGTATTTGAGGCATTCAATGGCCAAGGAAGGGTTCTGAATGACACAGGATGTGATGTTCACGACTGTGTGGATTCAGAATATGGTGGACATCCTGGCTCATGTTGTGGCATATGTTATATAACATGGTACAGATTCCAATAAAATACCAACAAATATGCCGAGGGGCTTTGTGAATTGCATATATTCTCAGTAGAATTAACACAAGGATCTCCTGGATTTCCCAGTCATGTAGAGATATCCTTTTTTTTGGCAGTGCTAAATGGAAATGGAATTTACAAGAAGATATTCCAGGGCACTTGTTCTACTTGCAGTAGGTGCCATTCTATTTCTGACTACTGCAAACACGATTCAATACCTGCCAAATGATAAGAGTCATCTCTTGAATGAGTTGCACACCTTGAAAGAAGAAACAACACAACAAATTAATTTTCCGACAGACAGTGCTAAGACAAAGAAACACATAGATGAAGGATTTTGAAGAAAACAACAATAACGTGGATGATGAAGAAGATTTCTTGATAAGATGCACACTAGCTTCCCATGTGGACTACATTTACACCCAACAACACAACCCATGAGGCTCAAGTAACACCTGAATGCTTGGAAAAGTTTGCATTTGGAAGGTATTAAACAATAATAGTGCCAACCACTCCAGGAGTCCACGCCAAAGGATACCTACTCTTTCATTGGAAATCCTCCATTCTTATATTTCATGCATGTATCATACTTATGCTCAATTACACACTATTAATCATTTGATGAATTACATACTATTTGTTATGTAAACTATTGTAATTGAAATTGTAGAAATGGAAGATTTCTTTATGGACAGGAGCCTGATTTGAAGATTTGGTGCAATTAATTATGGTTGGAAGGCTTGAGCTGTGACAGAATGTTACAACCAAGGAGGGTTGAGGGAATAAAATTTCCATGATATATTTATGCTCTTGGTATATCTGATCGATGTGTTTTGCAGGCAACATGTTTCTATTCTTTACTGATTCACAAACAAATGACCAGGGATGTAGCTCATAATTTTAATTTTGAGTGTTTCTTCCATTTCCTTTTATTTTGGATGTGTTATAAAAATAAAAACAATAAAAATATAAAATCATAAAAAATGATTTCGTTGGTTTTATGGAAAGAAAAACAAAAACAAAAATTATAAAACTATAAAAATAACGAAAAACATTATAAAATCATAAACATTTAATCTTTTTTTGTAAAACTGTCAATTTGCAATGGACATTCTAAAAATTCCTGAGTTGTTTTCACACTTTATGTTTTTCTTTGAGTTACTGTCAGAGCAATCAAAGACAAAAAAAAAAGGTATAAAAATGCAATTTATTTCTTTGATTTTCTCATATTCCTACTTATTCCTGTCTTACGATTTTTCACGCAAAAATCAATGATGAACCAAGAGCACAATGGAAAAAGTTATAAACATGTATTTTTCTTTGATTTGCTACATTTGAACTTATTTCTGCATGATATGTTTTTCACAAATCTCATAGTTTTCATGTATCTTTTGTACTAAGCTTTTTCAGGTTAAAAAATGATTACCTTTTGCTGCATAAGTGATTTTTCATGAATAACAACATTTTTCAGAAAAACATTCTTTGATAAACAATTTGAAGGAGTTGGTCTTCATTATACATTTCATGACGATGATGTTATCCATGTATTTTACATGTTGTTACACATGTGTTACATGTTGTTACACCTATATTTGTAACATGTTGTTACCACACCAATTCATAAACCATTTGGCATCATGATATGCTTACCTAAATTACTCCTTGGCAATACATTGATCACCCCTGTGTTGAATCCATCTTCCATTGCCTTATCCATCATGACTTCGCACATCCCTATCTTTCTGAGATGCATACATCATTTACTTTATCTTTTTTAGTTCATTTTTTCCTTTCCAATTTTCCTTCTGAATAAAACAAACTCCCTTTCCAGGATTACATTGCCTTGCCATACACACTATTGCTACTGAGAACTATCTTTTAGTCCTACCAATCTTTTTATAAAAACTCACGTTGACTAATGTGGGGTTCCTTAAGGCCCACCTTTCAACAGTCTTGCCCCATCGACCTCAACACCTTATCTGGGAAATAGACTAGAGTCCATTTTGAGTACCTAGAGTCTTGCATGCCTTAATGGAAAGTTTTCTTGCTGACGATCATGGGAATACATCAATTTCCCTTGATCATCAGATCTTGCAAGTGGCTTGACCTCAACACTTCCATTTAAACTTCACAAGATGTACTCGGCTACCTTGGCTCTCATTGACATCAATGGTGAGTTGCCTCGCATTGGTTAACGACATTCATCAATGGTCAGTAATCCAATGATTTCTCTTCTTGCTCGACATGGACACATTCTTTCGCATGATTAGAATTGTACCATTAGGTATGTAGCAAGTGAAGACTATATAGTTTTTTATGGCTCCCTCAGAAGTAACAGTAGCATGACTTTAGCTATATGAGAGTACTACTGTCCACTTTCATACTTCCTCTTTTCCATGATTCATCATCATCAGTTCAGATCCCTCCACTTCGCATTATCTAATCCAACATTTGCAGTATTAGGAGTCACATTTTCATGATCTTGTAGTAGTGACACCTTCCATCTTTCAATAGTCACAGTCACATATTATTTGCTCCAGCAGTTACAACAGTTGTAGCTACAACACCAGTCACATCTTATATGATCCAGCAGCCGCAAAAACTACATTTCTATTACATAATTCATCTACTTTTTGGGTGAGTGGAGGTATGTTGTTTTCTAAGCTTTAATCACACAATTCCTTATATGATGACTTGAATATTTTGGAAAATTTCCTCGCCATGCTCTCTTTCCTTCCATGACCTACACTAAGTTGCATGAGGGCATGCAACCGTTTCAGTT
>SNQJ01S0040320.1:70252-95355 GCA_010110895.2 Picea sitchensis
CATGATTCATAAATATAAAGAAAAATATTTCTTATACACAATGATGCTTTCTTATGCACATTGATAGCTTATTATTATTTCCAGTGACTGTATAACTAAATTATTGCAGCAAGAAAGCAAATAAGTGAAATCAATGTTGTTAACACAAGAACCAACATTCTTTGTATTCATGGTTGTCACACAAGAACCAACCATAAGAAAATTTCACTTTCTGTTACACATGTATTACATGTTGTTACACATGTATTTTACATGTTGCTATTTGTGTATTTCAAATACTGGAAATATTCCTTATTAAAAAGGCATCATCAAGCAAAGCCAAAGTATCAATGCGAAAATTTCCCATGAAAATCCATGCACAGTTGCATGAGGACATGCAAGAAGTTCAGTTGGGGGGGATGTTAGGACTCATAAATGTCACATTCATATCCTCTTTTCCCTTCACCATTCCTTACATTTCATGTTCCTAATAAACCTTTTATCATACCATTTCCATAATGATATTTGGGTTTCTCCTTGTTATTTTCCATTGTAGTCATTTTAGTATTATGAGTGAATTTGTGATTAAATATTATAAATTAACATATTGTCATTATATATCAAGGTTGGATGAGTTTGATGATGTGTGCAAGCATATTTGAAGATTTCAACAAAGTCAAAATTAACCACCTATCATTAAATTCGAATAACATCTCCAAACTTGATGATTTGAAGGAGATTTGAAATTAAGCTCAAGGAAAAGATCATGGAAGATTTGGTTGGCATATCTTATCTAAGATATGTGAGAGATGTGTGGAGGATTTGAAGGGATCATATCTTGTAATCATGAGAAAGTAGTTGAGAATGGTTGAGAGAATAGTGGATCTGTAATTATGACACTCAAGTATATAAGAGAGTGTTCTCTCTTCATGAGAGGGGGCATGTAATTCATAATTTAGTCTTGTAATTACGAGAAGGGGATTCTTAGGTTTGATTCTTTCATTGTTATTCTTTCATGCTTTGTCATTTGATTCTTGTAATATAATTTGAAATTGATTTATGGTGTGAGCTCACATATGTCACATGTTGTATTGCATTCCTAGATTAATTTTTTGCTTTCCTAGTTAGTCTTTCAATGTTTTCCTAGATTAATTTCATTTAAACAATTTAGATTAGATTACTTCTACTTCAGTCTTGCATATATAGTGTGTGTGCTTCGTAAGCCTACGAACCTCGGATTGACCAATTAAATAGTCGGGCAAGTACTACAATGGAATTAAACGACAATATTTCTGCCTAACACATATGACATGAAACTTCTATGGGCACACTCAACACATTGGACAACTCACCGGCATAATACATTATGTTCTGAACTACCAATTTGGATAGGACATTCACACTCAAAATGTGATGTCTTGTTTTCCATCTTCTTTCTTGCTCCGCAAACTTTCAGTTTTCCCTTTTCACTAGAATATTTCTAGACTGCAACTTTCACAAAATGCTCTTACCTTTTCTGGAAAATCAACGGCTACAATGCATATAAGGGAAAGGATTGGGGAAGGCGAGAAATAGATCCAGAAACCCTAATGCATGAGTAGATATGAGGGCACACATGATTTCGATAGGAATGACAAAAGAAGACTAAGGGTCATTGGCACAAGATTCATATTGGCGGATAAACTAAAAAAATTTTTGGACGAGAGAGGAAATGAAACACCTAGATTTAACATGTTGTGGACAAATACCATAGCTTAGATCATGTCGTGATAACTATGAGACTTTGATAACACTATTGGGTAGAGCAAATAGGGAGAAGAAACAATGAATTCAAAAAACCCTAGTTTGGAAACCATGGAAAAGATGAAGGGCATGCTGCAATGACAAAGACGTAGGGATGGTAGTCAACAAACATAGACGTTTTCTAGAAGTGAGAAGAAAAACCTCCCAGGGAATAATTCGTTTCATGAATCAACTATGGAAGACTACCATAACTCAATTAAGGCATAAAAACCAAACGAATCAGATACCACTATTGGAATCCATAAGTGGACAATAAGCATGACTTGCATTTTTCATTGATATAATACACGTATAAGTACATGATGTCTAATGTTTAGATTCATGTTCTAAGACATCTCTTGGACTCTCACAACCATTACAATCACTTGAATTTTCACATTCCTTCGAGTGTGTAACCCTAATGGATTACCAACAAAAATCATATATTTTACATATCTATAAGGTCAAGTCCTTAGGTTTACATAATAATGTGTAATAATAATATTTCAAATCATTGCTATTTGATTGAAACTTGATATGATCCTTTTTTTTTTTTAGAGTGGCCTGTTTGTTATTAGGTTAGCCATATACTTCACATGTTCCTATTAATTCACATGGCATCATCATTTCATGATAAGTTAAGTCTTAGATTAGTAATATATACAACGCACTATAAAGCCCTTGTTCAAGATCTTTTACTTTGATAGCATCTAGTGTAGAGTGTAATATATCGCACTAGGTAAATATATAACTTTTCCTCCTATTGCTAATAGTGCATAATGTTCTTGTAAATTATAGTCAATCCTAGGTATATAAGCAACGATTTCAAATTTTTGATGCATTTGTTTCCTTATGTTTAAAGCATTTTGAACTACTCATGTTTTGGCCGAAACGATGTATACTCGCACTTGTGGAATTTTTAGGTGGAGCCATTACAAGAAGCACTAAGAATTGATGTTACATAATAGTCCAACACATTCTAATAACTTTTATTTTTGCATTTTTAATTGTAGCGTTTTTCCTAAGATTGTTGGAATTATAGAATTTTGAAGATGTGGATTGTTTAGAATTAGATAAAACTATGTGAGTTTCCACATCCACATATATAATTTTTCTTAGCGTTTAATAAATCTAGGATTAACATGGATTTAAGATGATTTACACATTTTATGATACACAAGGTTGAAATATAATGAAAGTTTGATAATGCTTTAAATTTCTATTAAATTATTGTCAAATTATAATTGAAAAGAATTTCTTTGTTAAGATATTCCATATAAAAAAATTTGAATTTTCATTAAACTTTTAGAGATATTGATCGATTGAAAATGGGGAGAACAGGACACACAAAATTTAAACATGACAAAACTTTGGTAATACTTTGAATTCTTACAAAATGCAAAAACGATTCCAAGACCCACAAAATTTGAATACAATAATATTTTTATAATAAGTTAAATTTGTACAAAATTCAAAAATAAGATCCCATTATAGGGCATCTACAACACGAAAATCCCTTCGATTGTGCAACAGTCTGCTCGCGTAATCTGAGCATGCCAGAAAGAATGCGAGGAGGAAGGAAATGATAATGAAGATATCAAAGAAGGCCGCCTTATGCCAATGGTGCTTTACAATGACCTCCACACTCGCCTTGCAAGGTACGCAATCATAGCACGAGAGTGCTGGCTTGCAACAACTTACCTGCAAAAGGAACAATTTAGTTTTGACAAATATACAGTAGAATATCCTGTGAGAGATTTCTGTTAAAAAAAAACAAAAAAGACACTCGGAAATCACACCTGGATTCGTTGTAAATACCGGTCGTTTACATCCCTGCGCTGGCAAATGTTAGATTGGCGGATGTAACTACTGATACTCCTCCAATTGTTCTCGTCCTCCATGTACTTTTGAAGCCCATGGCTCCCCGGCCTGGTCACCACCATTACAAATATTGCGATGTAGAGGAGAAAAAAGACGAGGAAAAACGTAAAGAACGTGTAGGCCTTGATCATAAGATTTCCATCACAAGCAGTAATGCAGAAACCCAAAATAGAAAATAGCATCAGAATAAACCCTAAGAGTATCATTGGCGTTTGCATGAGCTGTACGCAGTGGGTGATCGCTCTACCGGCGAGCCATGTGCCTCCTCCAAACATGGGATTGTCATATAATAGCCGTAAAATTAAGGATCCCCACAATATTTTCATTGAATCGATCGTTTAGACTTCAAATATCCCTGATATATATCCTTCACACTGCTGGGAGATAGAATTGCAACTGTAATATATACAGATAGAGTGCTAAAGAAAAACCGGATATATATCTTATCACACTTCTGGGAGATGGAAGTGTAACTGTAATATATACAGACAAATATCTCTGATATATCCTTCACATTGCTGAGCGATGGAATTATAACTGTAATATATACAGATAGAGTTCTAAAGAAAAACCAGATATATATACTATCACACTTCTGGGAGATGGAAGTATAACTNCTGTAATATATACAGACAAATATCTCTGATATATCCTTCACATTGCTGAGCGATGGAATTATAACTGTAATATATACAGATAGAGTTCTAAAGAAAAACCAGATATATATACTATCACACTTCTGGGAGATGGAAGTATAACTATAATATATACAGACAAATATACCAGATATATATCCTTCACACTGCTGGGAGATGGCATTATAACTGTAATATATACAGATAGAGTGCTAAAGAAAAACCAGATATATAGCCTATCACACAGCTGGGAGATGGAAGTATAACTGTAATATATACAGACAAATATACCAGATATATATATCCTTCACACTGCTGGGAGATGGAATTATAACTGTAATATATAGAGATAGAGTGCTAAAGAAAAACCAGATATATATCCTATCACACTGCTTGCTGGTAGATGGATGTATAACTGTAATTTATACATATAGAGAGCTAAAGAAAAACCAAATATATATGCTCTCACAATGCTGGGAGATGGAAGTATAACTGTACTAAAGGTAAAGAGCTAAAGAAAAACCAGAACCACATGTCTGCTTCTATGCAGACAACCAATGCTTCGATTTTTTGAGTCTCAGTTGTTATGCTTCGTGCTTCCTCAGGTCGTTGTTATCCATGCCTCCATCCTGATAGAGATCTAGTATAGGTATATATGTGGAATGGATTTCCTAATTTTAGTATTTGAGATTGCTTTTTATTTTTACTTTGTTTTAAATTTGTTAAGTGAATTTTGTAATAAAATGGTCTTTTCATATAAATTTATAAAATTTTATTAACATTTCTAAGTATACTAGAGTGTCATTATGATTAATTTTCACTTATGGTTAAAAGTTTAAATATTTTATTCAAACTCCTATTCAACTTTGCTCATCTGAAATTTATTGAAATTTCTAAATCAATGAAAACTAATCTGTATAATTATTTCTGTTTTGTGCAAATATATTTATCCCAATCAACTTTGCTCATCTGAAATTTAATGAAAATTCTAAATCAATGAAAACTAAATTGTATAATTATTTCTGTTTTGTGCAAATATATTTATGTATGTTTTGTAAAATCAATCTAACATGGTATCAGAATTATATTGAACTCGTGACTTTCAACTATTGAAGGGATCTGGCAACTGGCAACTAAAGGAAACGTGTTCATAGATAATTTGAATAACAGAAAAAAACAAAAAGAGAGGGTGAACGTGATCAGAGACTTTTATTACTTGCACTACAAGCGATTTCGATGTGTATTTGTAGTTTTCCAAAAACAAGGGTAACTTTTATTACTTGCACTTCAAGCGATTTCTATGTGTATTCGTAGCTTTCCTTTATGTTCGTATGTCACGTCCACGTTCTGACATGAAATTCTAAACTTTGGTGCACGGACATTGTGCCTGGCTAGATAAACTCCCATGCACGCAAAATTCACAATCTAAACTTAATCTAAATGCAAAATTCAAATGTCTTCCAAACTTCTTGTGTTGTAGATGAATTGGAGAGGAAATTGGCAATCTCTACTCTATATGGGATGGGAGTAAATGCAACCTAGTACAGAAGTTGAAATACATGTGGTTTGCATGCAGAATATAGTATTTTCGAATTAGTTCTTCCTGAAAAAAATAAAAAATTATCAACATTTGAAAGGTTGTTGGACACAAAAAATATAGCATTACCCAAGTAGTAATTTATAAACTATACATACCGAAAATGTAATTTATAAAGTAGATATCTACTTTTATACATACAAAATATGTACTTTTATAATGGATCGCGGGTTGTCCGGCTAGCGGGCTGAAAATTGAGCATCTGATGTTTTGTGCCCTAGAAATAGCACTGACAGTTCTGCGATGTTCTCTCCGATACAAAAATCGAGGAGTGGAGTTGCGGACTATAGAAATTCATTAGAAATAAATAAATTATACATACGAAATGTGTAGTTGTATAAAGTAGATATTTAGTTTTATAGATACAAAATTTGTAATTTTATAAAGTATGGGGATGGGATTTTATAGAGCATGCATGGAGCCCGCATTGCATAGTTGGCCAGTTTTTGGATTGCGGGTTCTCGGGCTGGCGGGGTCAAAATTGGGCCTTCGATGTTCCACGCCCTACAAATAGCACCGACAGTTCTGCGATATACAAAATGACAGGTGGAGTTGCGAAGCATAAAAATTTAAAAAATGTAATTTATAAAGTAGATATCTACTTTTATACATACAAAATATATACTTTTATAATGGATCGCGGGCTGAAAATTGGGCGTCTGATGTTCTATGCCCTACAAATAACAGTGACAGTGCTGCGATACAGAAATTGGGCCTTCGATGTTCTCTGCGATACAGAAATCGAGGAGTGGAGTTGCAGACTATAGAAATTCATCATAAATAAATAAATTATACATACAAAATATGTAGTTGTATAAAGTAGATATTTAGTTTTATAGATACAAAATTTGTATTTTTATAAAGTATGGGGATGAGATTTTATAGAGCATGCACGGAGCCCTCATTGCATACTTGGCCAGCTTTTGGATCGCGGGTTCTCGGGTTGGCGGGGTCAAAATTGGGCCTCCGTTGTTCCGTGCCCTACAAATAGCATCGACAGTTCTGCGATATACAAAATGACAGATGGAGTTGTAGAGTATAGAAATTTAAAAAATGAAATTTATAAAGTAGATATCTAGTTTTATACATACGAAATATGTACTTTTATAATAGATCGCAGGTTGTCTGGCTAGCGAGATGAAAATTGGGTGTCTGATGTTCTCTGCCCTACAAATAGCACCGACAGTTCTGCGATATAGAAATTGGGCCTCCAATGTTCTCTACGATACAAAAATCGAGGAGTAGAGTTGCAGACTACAGAAATTCATCAGAAATAAATAAATTATACATACAAAATATGTAGTTGTATAAAGTAGATATTTAGTTTTATAGTTTGTATAAAGTATGGGGATGATATTTTATAGAGCATGCACGGAGCCCTCATTGCATACCTCGACATTTTTTGGATCGCGGGTTCTCGAGCTGGCGGGTTTAAAATTGGGCCTCCGATGTTTCGTGCCCTATAAATAGCACTGACAGTTCCAGGATATACACTATGACAGGTGGAGTTGCGGAGTATAGAAATTTACCAGAAATTAATAATGTCTGTTATATAATAGAATAGTAATAACGTCTGTTACACCGAATTAGTTTTCTTTAAAACTAAGGCTTTTCTTGGACAAAAAAGATACAACATTGACGAATTAGTTTTATTTGCACACATTTTATAGAGCATGTACAAAGTGCTCATTTCATACTTAGGCAATTTTTGGATCACGGGTTCTGGGGCTAGCGGTTTCAAAAATGGGCCTCTGTTGTTTCGTGACCTACAAATAGCATCAAGAGTTCTGTGATATACAAATTGACAAGCGGGCTTGTCAACTGTACAAACTTATTATAAAATAAAATGTTTGCTACATATCTCTGGAAATTACATCAACATTTAAAAAATCAACGTCGTTGAAGACCAAAAAATTAGCATAGAATAGAAGACAAGAAATGTAGCATATCCAAATTAGTTTTCTTTTGAACAAACAAGAAAAGTTCCTAGAAACCCAAAATTTAGTATACAATAAGGGCATTCGCGAATCAATTTTCTTTGAAATTTATCAAAAAATAATAATGTTTGTTACATGTTTCTGGAAATGTAAACGTGTTTGTCATATAAACTAGGATTGGGGCTCCCGCGGACCATAAAAAGAAATAAGTACAAGAATTAGGAATGTCAAAAGAAGAAGTGCGCAACGGTAGAGAGGAAGACCTGAAAAGAATAAATTGGAAGTTATGAGTCTTTGGTTACAATTTTTTGTTTAAAGAGGACATAAGTGGATTGATAAAGAAAATAAGATGAGAGCATAGACTTAAACTGGATTGATAAATAAAACAAGATGGCAGTATAGACATACTATGAAGCTGATGCATTTTTTTTGCTATCGTCGATGGGTAGTGGAGTCCTGTTGACCGGTTGTTGCCCTTCTTGGACGATTTCGTCCATTCTCTATTGGAACCATTCTTGAATGTAGCTCTTCATGGGGGTTGTGTTGATTTCATCCCAGATTTCTATGTCGTAAAGGTCATTTTCTAATATCCTCAGATCCATTGAAATACTATGTAGACTCTGTTCAATTTCTTCATTGTGTGAGGCACAGTCCAGTGCCCAGTGCTTGTGCTCATCTAGACGATGTTCAAGTATGCCATAAAACTTTTGGAAAGACAACCCCTTTAAAATATCAACTTGTTCCTGGAAGGCTTCTTTGGTGACTAACAAGGATTTGAGAATTAAGTTAGGATCTTGAACCTCGTTGGTAGTTCCGGCTAAGTCCATCTGTAGCAGGCTTGTGAATAAATCTTCCCTTTCTGATATGACTTGTTTACATGATTTGATAATGAGCTTCAGGTTGTCAACGTTCTTTTGCCAGCATGCTTTTACTTTTTTGGTGCACTTTGGGGAGGGGATTTTCTCTTATCTTCTTTTCAGTTCTGATGTGTTGACGACATAGTTGGAAAAAGGTGCCAGTACCTACTCACAAAAAAGTTGTTCATTTTTTAAATTCGCCTTCAAATGTACCAGCGAATCATTGGCCTTCTTTCCGAAGGAAACTAAATTTTGCGATGTTTCCCAGGCTTCAGTAACTAGCTGCATTATTTTTTTGATGTTATTCTCTACAAGGGCTCTAGAGCATGCAAGGAGGGTAAAGGATACTTTCATCTTCACTACAGTGGTAGCAGGCATGATTTTTTCCAAAGAACTGGAAAATTATGGGGTTGCAATGAAAGCCTGCTCAAATTCGTTGAGGCATTGTTTCAGATTAGCATGATCTATTTCCATTCCTCCAATGGAATCACAAAGAATGTCACCGGTTACCTGGTGAAATGAGTAGATTTGGGATGATGACATTTTTCTAAAGTCAATCTCTGTGCGAGATTTGTGTTTCTTGTTTGTTACATCTCTCTTTTCAATGACCATGCTTTTAGATTGGCTGTCAAAAATAGCGCTCTGGATTACGAAGGATTCATCTATGTCAAAAAATTCCGTGTCAGAGATTTCTATCGTGGATGACCCAATTTTCTGTGTGTGTTGTTCTTCAATTTCAAGTTGCAGTTTTCCACTTTCAATTTTGGGTTCCTCCGCCTGCCCTGCATTGTTTTTTCTCTTCTTCGTCAGTGGAATGTTGTGAGAACTATCGATATTTATGTGAGGAGGGTTCTTATCTCCTCCTCTATTCAAATATTTCTGGGTTTCTTCCTTAGTGGGGTGGACCCTCGAAGCGATGCTCTGTGATGTCGTGATTTTGGGAGTGTTGGCGGGGGACTGGGTACTCTTCTCACTGGATACTTTTCCATGTTGTCTGCACAATTCAGTCGCACTTTGCAATGTCTATGCATCGCAATTGAAAGAATAAGAATTGTTGTCGACACTGTCCCTATCTTGGGTCAGGTGTCTATGGATAAAAGAGGTGTTAAAGCTGACACCCAGTAAATGTTCTCGAAAAATGCCATTAAGGTCGAACCCTTTTAGCCATTCAGCATACGTTAGGTTCAATTTCTTGAAATGGGCGACAAACTCATCAATCTTGTTGATGTTTCTGCACATGAAGTCTCAGACTTTCTAGGGCAGGGGAATGAACTTTTTTTTTTTCTTGTCATGGAAAAAATGCAACCAGTGGTTGTATTGCCTTACTATTTTTGCAACAAAAATATTGTCCATGATGTGGCATGGAAGGAAGGCAGGATTTTCCTTAGAGCCAAATACCATGAGGACATTGTGATTTTCCTCTTGCTAAAGTGTGCCCTATCTGTTAAAAAACTTAGTTGCATAGCCAAACATCCGCGGAGCATCCTTGCCTAATAGTAAATCTTTGAAAACTGAGACAAAATCATTAAAAACTTAGGAAGGCCTTGTGCCTCCATAGGCCCTTGTGCCAAAATGTTACTGGGTGGAATCCATAGTTTATTTTATTTGAAAGAGAAAGTTTTGGAAACGAACAACAATACACAATTGTGAAAATCAAGTACGATGACATATAAAATTTATTCGATTCTTTGAATCGTGACAACTAGGAACAAAGCTCTATGGAAATTAGGTTCCCCCAATCGAAAATCTATTGTTACTTGACTGTGAAATACAAAATATAAATAATTATATGGGAAATGCTTGTTGTGGATGCCTGTCCCATTATTCTTGTAAACAGCCAAGCAATTTCCCAGAATGGATTTCTAAAGGAACTTACCTGCAACCTTGTGATATCTTCAGGAGCTGATGTCGGGTCTTCGAGGAAGTCAGCTAAGATGTCCAACCCATTATGATGTTTTTCTAGAAATTGCTTGCAGTCTTGTCCTCTGAACGTCAATGTTGGTTTCAACAATTTTAACATCTCATGGAAGACCTGAGGTGACAAAGAAACATGAGAGTGGTCGTGCAGTAGAATAATTCTTTTGCCTGGAATATATTTTTTGACACACCAAGACACCACCTCCTTACAGTCAAAATCCTCAGGGACGCATCATGCATGAGCAATTTGAGAGTTCCAAATCACTTCGTTCTAGGCGGAACGGGATGAATAGTAAAAGTATGCCCTGGACCAATGGAAGGTCTAGTCCTCTTGTGAAAAAATATTTACTATATATCCACAAAACTGCTCTTAACCTGCTTCCATAAGTCTACAAGAACGTTTGTTTGTTCTAGACGATGAATGAAATGAAAAGTTGGAAGGGATAATATAACCCTGGGCAAATTTTGGTTGAAAGCGTGTGAATGGGAGATGTCCTTGAGACTTTTGTTGATTAATGACAATTTGGACGGCTGTTGCATGATGCGTTGTTAACATTAAACAGTACTAATTGCATACATAGAAATGTGAACATGGTGGATATTGCAATGAGAGATTAAGAATTGTAGATTTCTTGAGCGGGCTAACACGACGATGCATGTTCGAGATGAACAATCGGAAGGGACAAAATAACTCTCCGCACATATTGGTTTAATGCGTAATAATGGGATATCTCCTCGAGATTTTTTCTCATTAATGACAATGTTGACAGTTCCTGCATGGTCAACTGTTACCATGAAAGGTTTCTAATTGCATAGTAAGAAAGGACAGAGGTCGCCAGCAGGGGAAAAAAAATGCTACAAAATAGAGTTTCAAGATACAACAGTTGAAGGTGAGGGGGTGAGGGTCAAATTGTATGTCTCAGAACATTGCGAGTGTAATACACGTAACAACGAAGAGGGTATGGTAAGGAAACCAGAAGGATAGGAAGTTAGTGGGGATGGAAGGCAGCGAGAGATAATTTGAAACATTTGTGAGTAGTGGTAGAGCGAAGGTTGCGAGTTCAATGAGCCCACACTGGAATTGTAGATCACAGAAGTTTTGAGTGCAAGATGTACATGATGCAACAAGAAGCAGAGTTCGAAACCGCGAACTTGCCAATCGTGGCCATAAAATTGGCCAAGTATGGAGAGCAATATCGGTCGATCGGATTCGTCATGTGATTATATAGATGGAGATAAATATATCTCAACTGGAGAAGGCTGGAACCCGCGTTTATAGATAGGCGACTAAGTATATAATGACAAAGCGATAATACAAGGGAAGAAGAAAAGGGAAAAAGGACCAATGACTCTGCAGTGGAATTGTAAATCACGGAAATTTTGAGTGCAATATGTATATCATGGAAGAAGAAGCAACAAAGTTCGAATGTGCGAACCCGAAACACTGACTAAGAATTGGAGATTTCGTGAACTCTTTTCGTATTGCTGTGTGAAGGAATCACTTGTAAGAGTCATTAGTAAGAGCATAACCAATGTATATTAGCAAGCACATTTGTGAACCGTGGCATAGTGAAGCTTGCGAGTTCGAGGAGCCAGTGGTAGAATTGTAGATTTCAAACCCAACAACTGCGGCCATAAAATTGGATAAGTATGGAAAGCAATAGCGGTCGGTCGGATTCCCAGTGTGATTATATAGATGGAAATAAAGAAGTCAGCCCGCCAATGTTGGAACTTGTGATTATATAAAGGCGACCAAGTATATAACTAAAGAGCCATAATATATGGGAAGAAGAAAAGGTTAAAGGACAAAGGAGTCGGCAGTGGAATTGTAGATCACGGAAATTTTGAGTAGAATATGTGAACCCGGTAGTCGATTTGTATATTGCGGAGGGTTGGATGCCAACTAAGGAAGCGATAGATACTTCGAAACATTTGTGAACCGTGGTACAACAAAGTTTGATGCCAACCCGAAACAGTATCCAAGAGTTGCACATTTAGTGAACCTGCCAACAGGAGGATACAAAATAGGCTCAGAATGTGTCTGCAGAAGACGCAAGTCCCCGACATTCAACTTGTATCGTTCCGAACATTTGAATGCATAATTTGTAACATGAAAGAGTATACGATGTCTGAACCTAGCAGTCAATTTGTATATTGTGCAGGGTGCGATGCCACCTGTTTTGTAAATGTGTCTAGTTCTTACTAGTAAGAGCTAATTTAGTATCGAGAATAATTTTGTATATTCTATTAGACACTTCATAGGGATTAGCATTGGTAAACAATGGCAATCTCAACCCCACCAACCCTGCATTCTTTGTTTGAATTTTTATATCGTGGAACTGGAAGCGTTGTTTGGAGGACACAAAACAATAGAAGTGCAATGTTGAGTAAGTCAGTCCACAGGTCCGCTTGTCAATTTTTATATCGCGGAATTTTGGGTGCTAATTGCAACACAGGCAACAATGGAGGCCCAATTTTGAGCCTGCCCACCTGAGAACCCGCGATAAAAAGTGTCACTAGGTATGGAATGCAGAATTCATACATGCTCTATAAGATATCAACCCGACAACAGGAGGATCCAAAATAGGCTGAGAAGGTGTCTGCCGAGGAGGTGAGGCTCAGACCTTCTAATTGTATCGCTCCTAATAGTTGAATGCATAATCTGTAACACGGAAGAGCGGATGATGTCGGAATCCGGTAGTCAATTTGTATATTATGGAGAGTGAAATTCCAACTGTTTCATAACTCTCTATCCAGTTGTCACTACTAAGAGATAATTTAGTATTCAAAATATATTTTTAGGTACTGTTAGATACTTCATAGGGACTAGCATCCATAAACAATGGCAATTTCCACCCCGCCAGTCTTGCATTCCGTGTGTCAATTTCTATATCGTGGTACTGGGAGCATTGTTTGGAGTACATGAAACAATAAAAGTGCAATGTTGATTCAACCAGTCCGCACGTTCGCTTGTCAATTTGTATATCACAGAACTCTGGGTGCTATTTGTAGGCCATAGAACAATGGAGACCCAATTTTGAGCCCGCCCGCCCGAGAACCTGCAATCCAAAATGTCACTAGGTATGGAATGTCAAATTTTTACATGCTCTATAAAATATCATGTCCATATTTTATAGTCCCATAATACACGGGAAGAAAATAAAGGAAAAAGGAAGGAAGAGTTCGCAGTGGAAGTGTAGATAATACACGGGAAGAAGAGAAGGGAAAAAGAACTAAGTATCTCGTAGAAGAAAATCTAGTGTTTGATTATTAATTGAAATGATTGAGAATCCCTACTGAGTTGTCACCAGTTAAGCCATAAATTGCAGATCACGGAAGTATCTTTCATATCACTGTGTCCACTTGTCACTACTAAGAGCATTGCTTATGTATATCAAGAAGGACACAAAGTTGATGGGGATGGAAAGCAGGAACAGATACTTTGAATGAACTTAATGCATACGAGGAACTCGCGGTAGAATTGTAGATCACAAATGTTTTGATTGAAAGATGTATATAGCAGAACGATAAGCAGTTGGGTTCTCAAGCGCCGACCTCGCAACAGTGGACATAGAATTGGCTAAGTATGGAAAAGAACATCGGTCGGTCGGATCCGTCCTGTGAGGATATAGATGGAGATGTTAAGGCATGAATTGCAGATCACTAAAGTTCTTTGGCTGCAACATGTATATGACGAAACAGGGGACATAGGTGGCGGGTGCCGCGAACTCGAGGCCTACTGCCCAGATAACTAGCTAAGTATTCGCCAAGACAAAGTTTTGATATCAATTTCAATATTTTTCATACTAGTATCTATCAATGGAGAAAGTTTTCAGGTTTATCTAAATAGTATTCATACTAATATATATTAATGGATCATTTCTGTTTCAAATGCAAATGATCTCCCAATTTGCAAGATGCTCTTCATCTTTCAAATTTCATTGAAACCACAAAAATTTTGACTAGAAGATGAACATAGCACAATAACAAACATGAACTTGTATTGTGGTCTCAACGAGATCAACTCCTTATCATCTATTCATCTTGTATTCATTGCAATGACATTAGCAAATGCCGACTCTCCATAAACATCAATATCTAAATTAAATTAAATGCAATTAAAATTTGGTGTGACTTTAAGTAATTAAAGCATAATTGCAGACCACAGAAGTTCTTAGGCTGCAAGATGTATATGACGAAACAATGGACATAGTTTTTTAATACCGCAAACCCAAACATAATTGCCTAAGCTTTTCCAAAGAGGAAGTTTTTTGTATTTGTTCCAATAGCACTGATATTAGTATATATGCATGGATATTATCAAATAGAAGAAGCTGTAATATATCCAAGATACTTCATAAGAACATTGCGTCAACAGTTCAACAACCTTGTTGTAACTCATTAATAATTCTTAAATGTAAAATGTAAAGAAAGAATAGAACATGTTTTATTTAGATTGAAGTAGTGGGCAGCGGAAATGAAAGCTTGTCCTTCAAGTTTAACTACACAGGGGAAGAAGGTACAAAATACAATTAAAACAAATACTAGAAATTTGAAAATACTATTAAAATATAAACCGAAATTATTCTATATTCAAATAAGATGGGTTACAAAATTCAGCTAAGTCTATTTGCGACAACAATTGTGACTTCGCCTGCCCTCTACCAATAAAAAACATGTACATTGATGAAGCTTCTTCACAGTTTTATTGACATTCAAACTCTTTCTTTGTAAAAAATGAGTTCAATATCAATTTTGGGTTTTGTACTTAATCGGTGCCGCCAAGTACATCTATCCTAGGTTTTTGAATACCTTGTCTATAGGTAGTGACTGGTATTCTCACTATATTGGATCATCTGTTTGGTTGAGAAGCCTACCTGAGGATTTGTATGTGGAACTTCTTTTCTTTATTACAGTAAATTGAAAGAAACGTCCAACCCAGATGCAAAATGAAAATCTGTTGAGGTACATAACTTCTTTGGGCAACAGAAGTGTGGCAAGTGCATCAAATGCTGTAGAATGCACTAGCATAGGTCTGGTAAGTGTATCTTTCCTCATAGCGGTGGAGGTATGGCGGTCGACAGAAAGGTCTGGAATGTTCGGAGGTCATGCCAAATATGTGTAGTCTGCAACTACATCCAAAGGAAACTAAACAAACTTTGACAAAGAACATAGCTTTCTGTCAAGTCGGCTACTAGACCCACATGTAGGTCATCAAACTATGAAATAGAAACTTTTGTAGTGATAATATGTCATTTAATCCACCCATACAGTTTTTGTTACCCGCCTCTAAGGTAGAAAAATACTAGTGCAATCTCTACAATTCGATACACTTGCCAAATCTGTGTTGTTGGAAGAAGCTATATACCTAAACGAAGAACTATTTTGCACGTGACCTGAAAATCCATTACAATTCCCAGCAAGAAAAAAAAGAAGTTCAACCAACAAATCTCCAGGCAGCCTTTTCAACCAACCAAAGCATCGAAGATAGGGAGAACACTAACCAGAACATACTTATTATTTTTTCTCTATCCTCTCTGAGTTTCTCTTGTATAACAAAGTTTTTTTTTTACTCAAATCTCACATCACATAAAACCAGTCTGTCTTTTTTCATGTGCTCCTCAATCACATCTCTAAGTTGTCTTACATGTCCATGACCAGGAACATTAGAACGAAGGCACCCTAAAGCGCAAATCTTTGATGATAGAGACAAATGGAAATAAGTATTTAAAACAAACACTGGATGGTCTTCCGTAGATTTTGTGTTGATTTGCTTTAATGTTAGATGTTCTCGATATTTTCACTTATCAATGCCAATAATTTTTAATATGTACGCTGAATAGTGACTGGAAGCACGTATTAAAATTCCCATATCCGAGCAGATTCTCAAATCTAACATCTAAGATATGCACAATATTAAAGAGGGACATGACGCCAAGGCCTCTGTGGGTGACACATTCATCAACTATGCCGAATTTTTTAAGAAAACTATAATTGCACAAGGAAAAAATAAAAATAAAAAGTATTTTCGCAAATTCAAAATGCAGGCAAAAAGATATTACCAGATCTGATAGTATTCGCCTGTCTATTCATTTTAATGGGAGATGTCCTCGAGCTTTCCAGTTATTAAAACCCATCATTTCGAAATGCACAATATTAAAGAGGGACATGATGTCAAGGCCTCTGTTGGCGACACGTTCGTGAACTATGCTGAAGCTTTTAAGAAAACTAAAACTGCACAAGAAAAAAAAGAAAAAAAAATATTTTCACAAATTCAAAATGCAGGCAAAAAGAAATTACCAGATCCCATAAAGTTCGCCTCTCTATTCATTTTAATGGTAGATGTCCTCGAGCTTTCCAGTTATTAAATCCCATCTTTTCAAACTTGTCTGGTCGGTTCTGACTTTTGAAAGCATAATTAATGTGTATTGGGAAGCGCTAAAGGTAGCAGGGATGGAGCCCTATGTAACAAGTGTTACTACTATTTTTTTTGTTTTTGTTGACGACTATATGTAAAACGTACGTAAAGAAAATTAATTCGAGAATGCTTGTTTTTTTGCACCGACCCTTCAAGTTCAAATACTTCGCAAGTACGATTGTCAATTTGTATATCGTGGAACTCTCCCTGCTATTTATAGGAAATAGAACAACAGAGACTGAACTTAGAGCTTGCCACCCTAAGAACCCGCGATCCAAAAAATGCTTACTATTTTTTTTTGTGGTTTTTGTCCACCAGGGTATGTAAAACGTATGTAAATAAACTATTTCGAGAATGCTAAATTTTTTGGACATGATGCCCTTCAAATTAAAATAGTTCACAAGTCCGAATGTCAATTTGTATATCGTGGAACTCTTTGATTTTCAATTTCCAGCCACCTACCCCAAGAACCCGCGATGCAAAAACTAGCTAAGTATGGGATGAGGGCTTCGTCCATGCTTTATATATCTACTTTATAAAATTACATATTTCCTATGTTTAATTTATGTTATCCAGGAAACATATAATTTGATAAATTTCAATGTCTTTTGTCCAAGAGCCCTTCTTATAAAGAAAACTAATTCGGAAATGCTAATGTATATACCATATTTCAATACAACCTATACGCAAAGCCGCATCCATAAAACTGGCTAAGTATGGAATGGAACTACGGTCGATTGGAATGATGGAGGAACTCTCTGTGCTTTTGCAGTGCATGGAAGAACAAAAGCCCAATTTTTAGCCCACCACCCCGAGAACCCGCAATCATTAACATGTGCTTTCCAGGAAACCTATAATTTCATAAATTGCATTCTCTTCTGTCTAGGAGGCCTTATTTTAAAGAAAACTAATTCGGTAAAGCTAATGTATACATCGAACACGACCTGTCATAGTTCGATATAACCTATTGGCAAAGCCGTGTCCATAAAACTAGCTAAGTATGCAACCGATGGCGGTCGGTCGGAATAACCATAGAAATGCGAGAAACTAGAGTCAAACGCAGTTTACAATAGGAAAGTAAAACGGAGAGACTAGGTATATCTCCCACACAGAAAAAGGCATTCTCATAACTATGAAACCATAGTAACACAGAATAATGGAAAAAGCATCGGTAGCTATGAAATATATTTTGAGGGCGACAATTTTTTCTTCAACGCCTAACAGATGCAATTTACATCACCTACAATTCTTTAGTCTATTATTTTATCTTAATAGTATTCTACGCAAATTGTAGTGCAAAAATTCAAATTAAAATAGTCTGCAAGTTCGATTGTCAATTTGTATATCGCGAAACTCTCCGATTGTCAATTTTCAGCTGCCTACCCCGAGAACCCATGATGCAAAAATTGGCTAAGAATGGGATGAGGGCTCTCTGCATGCTTTATATATCTACTTTATAAAATCACAAATTTCCTATGTTTTATTTATGTTGTCCAGGAAACCTATAATTTGATAAATTTCAATGTCTTCTATCCAGGAGCCCTTCTTATAAAGAAAACTAATTCAAAAATGCTAATGTATACACCATATTTCAATACAACCTATCTGTGGAACTACGGTCAGTCGGAATGATCGCGGAACTCTTTGTGCTATTTGTAGGACACAGAACAACAAAAGCCCAATTTTTAGCCCGCCACCCCCAGAACCCGTGAGCATTAACTTATGTTGTCTAGGAAACCTATAATTTCATAAATTGCATTCTCTTCTATCCAGGAGGCCTTCTTTTAAAGAAAACTAATTTGGGAAAGATAATGTATACACAGAACACGACCTTTCATAGTTCGATATAACCTATTGGTGAAGCCTCATCCATAAAACTGGATAATTATGAAACCGAATGGCGGTTGGTCGGAATGACCACATAAATGCGAGAAACTAAATTCAAACGCAGTTTACAACAGGAAAGTAAAAGGGAGAGAACAACTATATCTCCCACACAGCAAAAGGCATTCTCATAAATATGAAACCATAGTAACACAGAATCCATGGAAAAAGCATCGGCATCTATGAAATATATTTTGAGACCGACAAACTCTGCTTCAACGCATAACAGATGAAATTTACATCGCCTGCAATTCTTTAGTCTGTTATTTTATCATAATAGTATTCTACACAAACTGTAGTGAAAAAAAATGTAAACAAAGATCCAACTACAAATGCAGCTTCCCAACATTGCAAACCCTGGGAAAACAAGAAAAAGCACCAAATAACAACCTAGATAACAAGCACCAAGAGGCCCAACTGTAGGCGCAGGACCAGAACCCTACAAATTTGAATCAAGCAACAATAAACAACATATAGAGAAGAAAGAAGAAAGAAGCAAAGTCGAATCAAGCAACAATAAACAACATACAACGAAGAAAGAATCAAACAACAACCACTCCCCCAAGAACGATGTTGTTCCAATTGCGATTGAAGAAACCCAAACCTGCAAACTGCAACAACATGAACATGCAAGAAAGAACAATGACAACATGCAAATAAGAAATTAGTGCCATGAAAAAAAAAGCATGGATCAGTGAACCAACAATGCCGCTGGAGCATATCAATTTTAAAAATGGAATAAAATGATGCAGGAGCATCGTACATAGCCAACCATGCAACATAAAGCCGGAAGACAGCTGGAAAAACACCTACGCACATTTAGAAGTGTTTTGAAGATTAATGGATGGGCATTAATGAAATAGCTAAGGGAAACGTAGTTACATTTATATCTAGATGTTGTAAACAGATCTTGAGCGTTGCTCTCGTCTATTGGATGTAGAGGCATTTATGCATAATGAATGCAAGTAGGTAGATTAATTTAATAGATTAGATAGTTTAGAAGCGTAGGAGGGAAAACGGATATAGACACCCTCACCCTTGTATCATTGAAAATTTTGATGATCATTCAGAATTCATAAGCTATAGAGCTATAACAGAGAGCTATAGAGAAGAAACCATGTACATGAGCACTTGAGTTAATATATGAAGCTTTGACTCAACTTTCATGGTGTTATGATGCTTATTGTTTACATTTGTTGAATGGTATGTTTACAGTTGCTTTGTTTCTCTGTTACGCATTTATTTCAATGTTGTGTTGTGTGTATGATTTCATGTTGAATGTATGAAGTCAGAAAGAGAAGAAGAATGAGTTTCAATTGTTTCTCTCCTTGAGGATTCCTGCAAGGAGTGCAATGAACGTCTGCAAGGTGTGCGTTGACGAGGGTCTGCGTTTTATCTTAGAAAGCTCAAGAGAGATATCGTTGTTCTCATACCAGCTAAAGTGTAGGTGAAGAACAGAGTCGTGCAAGGTGTGCGTAGGCCAATTGAGGCCTTGGATTTTACAAATCCAGGAAGAAGATTGAGAGACTACTGTTGCAAAGAGTGCATGGGGTCGAAGATTCAGATAACCAGAGGATATTTGAAAGTTTGCCACAAGAAGTGCATGCAGGGATCCCTTTGGAAGTTTGAGTTATAAGAGGAAGATCAGGAAGGATAACACCTTTGAAGTGTTCAAAGGGAGATGGAGATCGAAATCATCTCATAGAAGTCAAGTTCAGGATGGATTTAACCTTTGAAGTGATCAGAAGGAGAGGAAGGTCAGAATCGTCTCACAGAAGTCATTAAGGAATGAATCGGGTAGTTAGAATTCTCCGTGGAGAACTCACAAAATTCGCGAGGGTTGTAGGATCCAAAGGAGCTGTAAGGTGGTTAGGAGTTGAGCGAACCTACCACCCTGATATCAAGAATCAACGTGAACTGTTGATCGTGATCACTTGAGCCGTTAGATCATTGAACATGAATTTTGGGATTCGTAAGTTTGGAGTGCAGGCCAAAATCCTTGGTCACTCTAATTCCTGAATGATGAAAGGGATTATCAGGTGTGGAATTGAATGGTGGGAACACTTCGTGGAGAAGTACCAAAATTTCGTGAACCATTGGATCTCACAGATCTGTGAGGAAGTTAAGGCTAAGCGTCTTTTAGCATTCAAAAGCTTAGGAGGAGTAGTGGGCATTGGATGGGAATCAATAGGAGCCGTTGATCTCACGTGTAAATTTCACTCTTTCGGGAATGGATTGGCGCGACAAGTGATTTTGGAGTCGAGAGTTTCAAACTCTCAGTTCGTGAAATCCAAAAAATATCGGGACCATTGGATCAAGGGAGGCTCACAATCGTCAATCCTGCCAAAGGCAAAATTTCAGAGTTTGAGGAATCATAAGGGAAGAGGAACGACTGTGGGCTGTTCACTCAAAGTCTCGAAAGGAAAAACTAGTGGGTAACAGGTGGCATGTGCTCGTTGCGTTGGAGGAGTCAACCTTCATTGACATTTTGTGTTTCGACGATTGTAAGAGTTGTGACATTGCATCGAGAACCTCCAAATCGTGAAGCCTGAAATCTTTCATGGCTTAAACAAAGGGTATAAATTAACTCTTTTCGTGGTTTGGAAAAGATCCTACACTGATCTCGACCCGAGGGCAGGGGGTCTGTGTCAGTTGTGGTATCAGAGCCTGATTTTGTCTGTATATTTCAGGCTGAGGGAGCTAGAGGAAAAGGAGTAGTCTGATACGCACCAGTTGTGGTATCAGAGCACAGATCAAATTATTTTCTTTCTGTAGTAGAGAGAAAGGAGGAATTTTACAACCATTCCACCGAGAAGAAGAGACAGGAAAATACCTAATCCAATAGTCGAAAGGGAAATGCGCGAATTACGTGCTAGGCTTGATGCTATGGAGACAACACTTCTGAGGCTGGGGATATCAACGAAGATGAAAGTGAAAATGAAGCCGTAAACGAAGAGGTTGCAGTCGAAGATGCTACAGAAGAACACCTATTCAGGGTTGTTGCAAGGATAGGTGCTAGGGAAAAAATGGGCATTCCCATGTATGAGAGAAACTTATATGTTGAAGAACTTATAGACTGGATTAGAGCTCTAGACAAATAATTTGACTATGAGGATGTCAAGGAAGATAAGAAAGTCAGACATGTTGTTACCAGACTTAAAGGGCATGCAACACTATGGTGGGATGAACTGCAGGGTGACAGACGCTGCAAAGGAAAGCATAAAATAAAAAACTGGGATAGAATGGTTGCAAAGATGAAAGCCAAATTTATACCCACAGATTATCAAATCACTCTGTTTTAGAGGATGCAGAATTTGAGACAGACACTGATGTCAGTGAAAGAATACACTGAATAATTCTACAGGATAAACATTAGAGCAAGTCATCAGAAGAGCGATGATGAAAAAGTTTCCTGGTACATGAATGGTCTGCGATATGACATTCAAGATGAGATGAGCATGATGACCATTCGAAATGTGGAATATGCTTATCAGATGGCTCTTAAAGATGAAGAGAAGCTGAGCTGGAAGCAAGGTCAAAGAGGCCAAGGTAGAAATCAAAGTAGAGGCAAGAAAATTGCGCAAGACAGAACTTAGAAACCTAAGGAAGAAGAGAAGAAACCTCAAACTCAACCTGAGAGAGGAGGAAGCTCATAGGGAAGGCATTATGCTGATAGGAATACTTTTCCTCGAGCCAGAGGAAGAGGAAGAGGTAGAGGAGGTGAAGTGAAGTGCTTTGTTTGTGGAAAAATCGGACATAAATCTTATGAGTGTTCAGTCTTTGCCGAAGCTCAAGGGCAGAATGTTGAGGCAGAGGATGTTGAGGGTGGAAGATCCTTAATGATGAGGAAAGTTCTCCTGAAACCAGAGAAGGAACTAGAGAACCCATCCCAAAGAAATAGTTTGTTTTTGATTGCTTGCAAAACTAAGGATAGAGTATGCAAGGTCATAGTGGACAGCAGTAGCACAGATAATATCGTATCTATAGAGATGGTAGAGAAGCTGGAGCTAGAGACTGTTGCACATCCAAGCCCATACAGAGTTTCATGGCTACAAAAAGGACATCAGGTAAATGTCACTAAATAGTGTTTAGTTGAAATTAAAATAGGAGGATATAAAGATGAGATATTATGTGACATCATTCCAATGGATGTTTGTCATCTATTGTTGGGTAGACCATGGAAATATGATAGAAATGTAGTTCATGATGGGAGAAAGAACACGTACGCCCTGGAGAAAAATGGTAGGACTCACATGTTGTTGCCAATTAAGGATAACGAAGTGAAAACATAAATGAGCATCACTGTACTTCTCATGAGTGGGAAGGAACTTCTTGATGAGGTTAGGAAGAAGGAAGACACACAATTTATTGTGGTTAGGAAGCCCAAAATTGTTTTGACCAGTACGAGGATAGATGATTTACCAGAAGAAATCCAGGAATTGTTGGGAGAGTTAGCTGATATAGTAGTGGATGAACTACCTTGTTCATTGGCACCTATCAGGAGTGTAAGTCATCATATTGATCTTATACCTGGAGCCATTTTGTCGAACAAAGTAGCATATCGGTTGACGCCGCAGGAAAATGAAGAAGTTAAGAGGCAGGTCCATAACTTAATGGACAAAGGATATATTTGAGGAAGCTTGAGTCCATGCACTGTTCCGATAGTGCTCAGCCCAAAGAAAGATGGTGGCTGGAGAATGTGTATAGAATCAAGGGAAATCGATAAGATTACCATCAGATATAGGTTTCCATTGCCAAGGATGGACGACTTGATGGATTGCTTGAGTGGAGCAAAGTTTTTTTCAAAACTTGATTTGAAAAGTGGATATCATCAGATTAGAATGAGAGAAGGCGATGAATGGACGACATCATTCAAGACAAATGAAGGATTTTATGAATGGCTTCTCATGCCATTTGGCTTAACGAATGTGCCCAGTACTTTCATGAGGTTGATGAAGGAAGTCCTGAAGGATTTCACTGGGAAATTTGTCATTGTATATCTTGATCATATATTAATTTTCAGCAAAACTGAAGCAGAGCACTTAAAGCATCTAGTTGTAGTAATGAGGAGGTTACAGCAAGAGAAATTGCTGATCAATATGAAGAAATTGTCATTTATGTGGACATAACTCATTTATTTGGGTTTTGTTATTTCTGCAAATGAATTGAAAATGGATCCAGAAAAGATAAATGTGATTATGAATTGGCCATTGCCGAAGAGCGTGTTTGAAGTTCGAAGATTCCATGGTTTGGCTAGCTTCTACAGGAAATTCATCCAAAAATTTAGTGGAATTAGTGCACCGATGATGGATACGGTGAACAAAAGACATAAATCTTTTCACTGGATGGAGGAAGCAGAGAAGAGTTTCAAGCTATTGAAGAAGAAGATCACTGAGCAACCAATTCTGGTTTTGCCAGATTTCAGAAAGACATTCCAAGTCAGGTGTGATGCAAGTGGATTTGCAATTGGAGTGGTCTTAAGCCAAGACGATAGGCCAGTCACGTACTTCAACGAAAAACTAAATGAAGCGAAGATTAAGTACTTCACCTATGACAAGGAATTCTATGCAGTCATACAAGCACTGAAGAAATGGAGACATTATTTAGTTCCCAAGGAGTTTGTTTTGTACAGTGATAATCACACTTTGCAATTCGTGACTTGACAAGAGAAGTTGAACCAAAAGCATGCTAAATGGGTTGAATTCATGCAGAATTTTACTTTTGTGATTAAGCATATTTCTGGAACTGTTAATAAAGTTGTTGATGCTTTGAGCAAGAAATGTTTGCTTATGCAGGAATTCAGAGTCAAGACTTTGGGTTTTGATAACCTCAAAGAAATGTACAGAGGTGACCCAGACTTCAAGGAGGCATATGAGACATTTGAGAATCCAATTCTTAGGGATAGAAGCCAATGGACCGAGTATATGATCCAGGATGGATTATTATTCAGGGGCAATCAACTATGTATTCCAAAATGCTCCATGAGGGAGAAATTTTTGAAGGAAAAACACAATGGAGGATGTTAAGCCCTAATATTGGCTCATTACCCCTTAATTGGGGCATATTAGATTACTAATGTTATTTTATTTATGTCGGATTTAGGCCATTAGTTGTAATTATACCTCCTAGTCTCCTATATATACCAAGGAAACATTTTCATTTTGAATCATCTTGTACTTGAACATTTAAGTGGGGTAAAAGGAGGTTGCCCCCTCG
>SNQJ01S0040320.1:109661-123753 GCA_010110895.2 Picea sitchensis
CCCACTTAAATGTTCAAGTACAAGATGATTCAAAATGAAAATGTCTCCTTGGTATATATAGGAGACTAGGATGTATAATTACAACTAATGGCCTAAAGCCGACATAAATAAAATAACATTACTAATATAATATGCCCCAATTAGTGGGTAATGAGACAATATTAGGGCTTAACAATTACTCACACACGTGGGGCTAACCATATGTGGAATTTCAAGAATATTCTAGAAGGTCGAAAACTTGACTCTAATTGGGGGTTGAGGCATGCAAAATACCTAACCCTAGATGACTATCAAGCTATGTTAAATATTGAGCCTCTAGGAGGACAAAGGGATCCATTCTTAAGTGTTCTACTTATTCCATAGTGGAGATGAACTTCTATGAGTGGGATTTGGGAGAATAACAAAGGAATAAATTATATTTTGTAGCAAATATTTAGGCCATAGTCTGAAAGGAAACTCCACAATGAGTGTCTCTTGCTTTTAATTTTCATTTTCATAAATGAAGAAAAGAGAGGAGCATAGGCCTCACCTTTTAGCTGATTTTTCTCCTTTTTAATTTTCCTAGGATACATATTATGTTCATTTGTGTGGATGGTGCATTCATTTTCTTGTTCTTTCATTTTTTTATTTCAGTTATTTCCATCAATTTGAGAAAAAAGCTAGTGATAACAAATCTAATATGTAAGGAAATGAGACCCCATAATAAAATATTTCAGAATAATATAAGATATATTGTTACAAAGTGTTCTAGTGGAATATCCATGACAGTTTATAGATCAATATTTATGGTATCACGTGCTTGGAAAATGCTCATATATGTACACACTCAACTAGGACAATGCAAATGAGGTTAATATTGCAAAATATTACTTAAATGCATTTATTATAGCATGCAATCCTCGATTTTCCCTACAATGGAACCTTATATTTCATCACTTCATTCTTGATGGTCAATGATTGTTCAACAATGTTTCAATATTCCAAACCAATTCATCCCAAGTCTATGAGGAGTTTCTCAATTATATTCAATGACACAAAAAATGCACAAAATTTTCAAACTCATAAAAGAGAGGATCAAATATTCAATGTCACTATAAACTACCATGGGAGTTATATGCTTCCTCTTCAATGTTCATTGTCAAACATAAACGTAGATCATACATGCCTACTCAAAATTATGATAGGAAAAATACCCACAATTGTTCCATACTTATATCAATTTGGCATGGAAGTGTTGATTACTAACTATTTCTCTCCCTCCATGTCATACAAAAATACATTGCAAAGTATGAAGCCAAAGCAAAGTGAAGGTATAAAATTTATCACCATATTCTAAGTAGAATCATAAATATTCCTCCTATAAGACCAAGACATAGTCATTGTTCAAAAATTTCTTAAAGAAACTATTGCCAATCATGACATAGATGTACAACAAACAAGCCATATATTGCAAAACTTTCCCGTGAAATTAAGCCATTGACCATTCTTTCCTTGAATGTCAATCAAAATGTTTTTAGTTCTCCTTCACATGCCTATAATGAGTCATCCCCCAAAACAAACTTCATCGATGCATACATTAGGCATCCACTTCACCTAAATATTACTCCTCTTATCACAACCATTCTTTCTTGTATGATTCTTGTTGCAAAAAAGACATGTGGAATCCACAGGAATTTAAGGTGATTGCTAGTGTCTAGCCATGTTACTCTTCAATTTCCTCCATATATTCAAGTTCCCACATCAATTTATGTAGTACCAATATTATCTTGTACAAACCTTTTTATAATATTCCAACCAAAATCAACTATTTTGATTAAGGTATAGTTGCAAATTGGGATTAAATCAAACACTTAGACATTGACCAAAACCTTGATTATAAACCATAGGAACCAAAAATACTAGGTGGAAAAGAAATGGTTGAATATGAAATACATATGCATCATCCCAAGGATTTACATAGATGGAAAATCCTATCTCAACAACACCCTACCAAAAACATCCAACTAAGTGACCTTGACATGCTTAGTCATCCTGACTTTGAAAACAACCATAATGGGAATGATACATCTATCCCATTACACTTGTAGGATAAATCCATGCCAATAATATTCATGTTTTTCCAACCACTCTACCACTCCCCCCACCCTAAAAAAATTCATTGTCCCCCGCTAAAGTTAAATTTAAATATCTCAACATTATCCTACACCATTTTGAAAAAAATTAATCCACTCATCCATTGAGATTGATCTCCCAAGGAACTATAGGGACAATAAAGTATTACTTAAATAGTTGCATTAAAAATGTACTCAATGAAAATATACAATGCATGAACCATCCATTCATGTTACTTTCTATAATAGGTGTTTTGTCCTTCAACATGCATGCAATACTCAAAATTTCTATACACTAATTCAATCCTTTAAAACGGGAACCACTAGAAATCTTCCAACAAGAATTTTTTAATCCAAATTTATCAACACCTTCGCAAAACATTCCCTCATAATATAAATTTGGGGGATGCTCTATTTATACTCATTGAAGACCTTGGATAATTTCCTATTCTGCAAGACAAGCCTTTGTATGTAGGCACCTATCATGGAAAGAAACTTCGATGAATCTTGAACACAATTGGGACACTTGAAATTGTCTTCTAACAACAAAGGACAAACCCAACATAAGTCACTTTCAGGAACATGCTTTAAAACATCATACATTTAGAGCCTATATTAAAATATTTGAACCTTCTCATGTCTATGAAAACTCCTTCCTATATTAATAAGATCAAAGAACATTCCAAACTTCATCACATTTATTCCCAACCAATAACTTAGATGAAATTCACAATAAAACAAAATTGAAAGTGTTAAACTATCAAGTGACATGTAGCAATGCATTGCGCAACAAAAACAAAAGTTCTATTTCATATAAAGAAGAGAAATTAGAGCTGAAACTACTTTTCATTGGGAAAAAAGTTACGTTAACATCCAACATATGGGTCATGGATGGCCTTGTAAACATATCTCTTGTTTAGGTTATTACCATTTTTAACAAGCTAGATTATAATCCCCTACAAATTCCAACCTTTGTGGTTTTGAACTTCCAAAAATACATCATCCTTCATGGGACCTCAACAATATAACTTATGTCCCAATTGCACTTGTTGAAAGGGGATGCATACATAAATTCCACTTAAAATGGAATGGGAATTAACAATACATAAATCCCAAGGGATGGAATCACCAAAGGATACAATAGAAGTTGGTAATGCCAAATGTAATGGGTTGATCATCATTGTAATATAAAGAGTGCCATCCTTAAAGGAACTTCACATATCAACAATGTTCGCCTTTAAATGATACATAAGAATGAAGGAAAATTCACATGTCAAATGACTAAGTAAGAGGAGGTCATGCTCCATGCTAGGCCCGTGCCAACAAATCTCTTATGACAATTTCATATGATTTTTTTGTAAATGCATTTCCAATTCCTTTTTCCTTGTAGTTAATTATGTATTTAGTTAATGATATTCTTGCAAGGCTTAGAATGCAAGTTTCATTTGTTTTCTATTGTTGTAATGATACATATAGATCCTATTTTACACATGTCAAACCACTGTTAAATACCTTGGGTCCAAAAGAAAAGGTGGTAGACATGGATACAGAAAGTGAGTAGTACTACACAATATCCCTTTTCCATGACATGCATTGTTTATTTACATCCACCAAAATTTGTAGCTTAAAATTGGATATATTTGGGGAATTTCATTATCTTTTTCCCACAAAGTTTTGCTCAACTTAGTTTGTGAGATTGTCTCCTTTTGAACCACATCATTCGGTTTTGAGTAAAATATGGATATGGTCAATTGCATGTATGATTCTATTTGAAATGATATAGGAAACTTAGTTTTCTTTCTTATAAGTTTGTTGCATAAAAATTGATATTTTTATTCAAGCTATTAGTTTCAATGGATCTGAAGAAAAACAAAAAAAATATAATATAGTTTGCTATGATTTTTCAGTTATATACTTCAATATTTTTTCACTTTGGTTTATTAATTTTATATACATGACACATCTACATTGCTTGTATATGAACCTCCCTTCTCTCCATGCAATTATATATTTTTAATTTAATAAATTATTGAACTCACTCCATTGAGCTTCACCCATGGTTTTTTTACTGTTGGTTTCTCATTAGGACATACCACACTTAATCCCCAAATGGACCATTAAAACCCGACTATCAGGGTTTTTCCATCGGGTTGGAATTTCTTCCTTCAAACTCATCCTTCTCGAAACCCATTTTGATACATTTTACCATTGGGTTGGCATTTCATCCTTAAAAATCATCCTTATTGAAACCCCTTTGGATACATTTTTTTTGACAGAAACGGTTGTTGGTTTATATTAAAAATAAAAAGGGAGGTTGCGTCCTAACTGTCCAACCTCCAAAAGTTTACAAAAATTCAAGAGTTTTGGCTATAGGGCCTTATTCATCCTATTACATGATATATTAGAGGAAAAAATTTGTCTTAAATTATGACAATTTACAAATTGAAATCATGATTAGTGTAGATTCTAACAAAACTACTGCCCAGAAACCAAAATTTACATTGCATTTCTAATCATAGATAAAACTATAAGTTTTTATGATCCCTCCTTTCCTACTCGATTTATGAGGTCGCTAACTGGTGACTGCTTCCTTGAGGCCCATCCATCAGTAAAGGTGTTTGATTCACCATCGGGTCCTCCTTGCTATCGTGGCCCTTAGACTTGTTAGAGGTGTGCTTAGAACACATTGATCCTCTGAAGACACATAGCAAGGGCATGTTCTTAGCTTCTAAATTCTTTAATTCACACTTCAGTCTTCTTATCTGGTGCTCTTTATATTTTACTATTTCCCTCAAATATTTAATTTCCACATCCTGAACTTCCTTGTGAGATTTAATTTTGTCGACTTCCTAATGTAGGCTTTGATGTTGGGTGGAGAGTTCATGAAAATCCTCTTGATAACGCCACTGTACTCCCTTCTTCCAACCATCAATCCACTTCATAAAGCTTTCCAAATCTTCCTCTAGGGTATCTACTCATTTAACAAGTCTGTGCAAGTAGGGAGGAGTCGGGGAAGCCAACTCCATTAAGTCTTTGTTGTGTAGTGCGCCTACAATGGAGAGCCACTCGAGTGAGTGCCACAAAATAAAGAGATATTTTTTCCTGAAAGGTGTGTTCGCCACCCTTTGGAGTAAAATGTAAATACTTAAAAAAATAAAAATAAAAACTCATGTTGCATCTTGTTACCTCCTTCCTGTCTCCCACATGCTCCATCTGAGAGTTGAAGTACAAAATGAGCAGAATGAATTGAAGAGTCATCCAAGAGATAGATCCTATTGAAACATGGTGGAGGATGCCTGATATGTGGAGGGTGATGCTAGTTCTAGAGAATTGGGTCCCACCGTGAGTGCTCTACAATATGAACGTCCTCCTTTTCTAAGTTGAAATCCAAGTTTGCTCGAAGATCAACTTTTGTATTTTGATGTCTAAGAACATGAAAGACATTGAAGGATTCCATGGTTTCTTTGAGATTAATGATCCTTTGGATTGTTCGACTGAGAAAAATGTTTCTTGGGAGGCTTTGTCGATAGATAATTTGAATTATAAGAGAATAATATCCTACTATGGCTATTTTTTTATCTCTCTTTCCTTTGCTAGCTCCATACCTTTCCATGTTGTGAGAGCCTCTACATCATTGTTAGTTGTTTTCCCTACTCCCCAAGAATATTTGATTACCTATGATCCTCCACGATCTAACAACACCCCACCCCTCCCTTTGGATACATTTTTCCCGAACTCATTGTTATGATTATTTTATTATTTATCGGAACAATGTTTTTAGAATATTTTATTTTTTTTGGCTTTACCCATTAGGAATTTCTCATCGGACATGAGCCTTACAGATATTTTACTGAAGGCACTTTCCCAAATTTCATGTCCCTAGTTACATCAATTACCATTCCCAATTTACCATTAGTTACCACCCAATTTACTGTCACTTACGTTTCTTGAATTACCATCAGTTACTGTCAGAATTACCGTTAGTTACCATCTGAATTCATGTCAATTATTCAAACATGATTTTGAGGCATCAAACGTTTTAGGAGATTTTTATATTTTTATTTAACTTTATTTTTTATTTAGATTCCTATTTTTATTTCCTATTTTCTAGATTCATGGATGGTGAAAACATTAACGTGGGTTCCACACTCTATACCTCTCCTAAGTCCACATAAAAAGTACATAGGGAGGGGGAAACAATATAAACTACTTGGGATCACTTCACAAAATGCATGTGGGATAAATCATTAGAACAATAAGATCAACAATCGATATTTTCCATGAGACAAAATCAACAGTTGTGGAGCACTAAAATTAGAGGGCCATATCTTGAGTTTCGGAAGGATAAATTGTGCATGCAATGGCTCATTGGAAAGTTGGAGGAGTGAATACGATGTTGGTAGAAGTAGTTTTTTCGAATTTACAATAGAGATGCCCAAAAAATTCAAGCAAATAAGAGGCATGAGTTTTCTTGGTTATTGACCAATAATTGCACTACAACTCATAACTCGGGTTTATAAAGGCCAAATTGGAAAAATAAGAGTTAAATATTTAATATTTTAATCAAATATAAATGGATTTATATGTTTTCATTATTTTTTCTTTGACATGCATGCACAGGGAGGTGAAGAGTTCCAATGAAGAAATGGATGTCGAAAAAAATGAAGAGTCTAAGAAGAGGAAAACATGTAATTGCACACAATAGAGAGGAAGTGAGGATTCCAGAAGAAGAATGGTTTGAGGCATAGGAACAATTTTTTTTTATAAATGTANGGGGGATGGATAACCCCAAATTGGGTCTTTTATAACTATTTATCGAGCTTGGGGATGAATTGGAAGGAACTTGTCTGGTACTTGTATCGAGCTTGGGGATGAATTGGAAGGAACTTGTCTGGTACTTGTATCTCAATCATATGAACTATTTTTGTGAGTCATTATAATGGAAAGAAGATTCATGTTATGTTCATTCAATAGTGCACTATTGTTTGGTTTTTTCTGCAATTGTTCACAATTTGTCACTATTGTCAATTAACTTTGTAGAAAATAATTGTTAACTGATTATAAGCTCAATTTGTAGGGACATATTCATTGTCATCTATATGTGTATGGGTATGTTAGTATAGTTTCTTATTGAGAAATATGAACTATTTATGTTTCCATCAGTAAAATGTATGTCTGCAATTTGTTTTTTGTTACTGTTAGGATATGACTACATTTGCATATAACAATAGGACTAGATTTAGGATTCTATCTAATTTAAATGAACAAGTCTCTCTTCAGAGAGGAATCCTTTTAGTTAGCAGAAGCCAATCCCACATACCATTAGATATTTCCATACCAGACAAGAGTAGGTCTCATTGGGACCTACCATCGGGCAATTATCACTCATGTTATCATGGGGCATTTTTTTTGTATCAATAAATGGCACTAGAAGGAGGGCCATATGACAAGTTGAGATTGTGGAGTCTTTATTGTTAATTCTTTTTATTTGTTAATGGTTCCTTCCCAAATCCATATATGGAGATATATTTATGGTTATGTCCATTTTACCACTCCTAGAAAGATCGTCAATCTCTTGTCAAAAGTTAAATTTGATTGTGAGTGTGAAACATATGTATCTGAACATATCATTCAATTAGATTTGAGTTTTTTTTCTCAGAATATTACTCATGAAGGTGTCAAATGCAGTTTGTTCACTCTTTCTTTTGAAGGATGAGTTAAAAGTTGGTCAAAGACTTTGTCAACCACCTTTATTCACTTATGGGAACTTCTTATGTGTGTATTTTTTCTTTCTTTTGAGAATTATGTTTAGGATGGATTTTCTTATGAAATACTAGAGATGAGGAAGGGAAAAGATGAATCTTTAGAATACTTTTATTTAAGTTTTATGCGTATTTCTATATATTTCATTTCGATGATGTGCCCTCTATTAGTGAATGGCTTCTACATTTAATTTGTATTTATAATGAACAAGAATACCTAGTGATTGAAGAATCACAATCATGCCTTAATGCTAGTTTACATGTTGATTTGGATTCACATGAATATGCCAAGGATTCTAATGATTTGGTTGGACAACGTATGTTTCGATATTTCTTCACTATGGTGGATATATATCAGACAAATAATATTTTTTCAGAAGAAGAATATGTATCCTCCCAACATTCCATTCCCTTGATATTTACTAGTGATGGAAAATAAACCTCCTATGAAGTTAAATTGAGTTTAGTTTTTTTTGTATTTGGAAGATAGGAAGAATTTCCTATTGATAATGAGACACTTTGGGTTACACCGTTGATTATGTTATGTTTACATTGTCTTATTTTGTCTTTTACATCACATGAAATGGAGTAGGAAACTATGAAGGAAGATGTAGAAATATATCACGAGCCTAAAAATTTGACCACTATCTCAGGAATGGATCAAATGGAGCCTATTATTGTTGATCATGGTTGTTGTTCTATAATAACCTATTCTAGTTTAAATTATAATGTTCAAGAAGTTTTTCCTGTATAACTACCAAATTATTTATTGATCCTTCCTATTTTGAAAATATTGTGACTTTCTCCTATCTCCTATCCATGAGTATGTCTTAGGAGATATTTCACATTCACACATTTTAAAGGAGAAAAGTAACAATCCCAATCAATAATTCAAGGAGAAGAAATAGACTCAGAAGACATGATATTTCAACACTCTACATCTTTCTTAGAAGGGGAGAATAGTTTAAAGGATTAAGGTTTTGAAATTCAAACAATTCCTAGAGTGGATCCCACCAATTCACAATTAAAACCAATCATGAATGTGCTTAAGGAGGAAGAGACACCATTCAAGGAGATTGATATAAAAGAGGCATTTCATTCTCTTACATCTTCTACTTTCTATTTTTTGTATATTGATATTTTTGATGGTTTGATCTTCAAGAAAGTCACCAATTATCCTATTCGGATAAATTTTGCAAGGCCAAACCCTTATGAGGTACTTGATGGTGGTAAAAATGTACATGTAGAAGTTAGAGAGAATAAGACCTCTTTCCGTGAACTTATTAATTTTTTTTTTTATCAACTTTTTACATGGGGTGAAATAAATGTTGTAGAAGATGTATATTATATAATATCTTCTTTAGATTCAACTGCATTATTGATTAACACAGATTTTTCTTGTACAAGTAGAAAACTTGTTGAGATAGATGACATTAGTGAGTTCCACCATAGTTTTGATGATATTCCTTATACCATGGTCGAGGATAGTCCATGCACATTATTATATCCCATTAATTCATCTCATGTTCTTGCTTATATTTCAAGTACGAGCCTAGGGAGGCTTGCCAAGACAAGGAGGTACTTCAATATAGACTGATGGTTATGTTATGCCCTCATTATTTTGACTTGTCCTCAAGAAGTAATGATTATATAATTACTAATACTATCTCACAAAGTGCATTTCAAAGTAGTTTCATATATATGATTCTCATAATGTATGCTACTTTCTCGTGAACTCCCTCTACCAATTCTATGATATTCGTGGCATGTTTTATGATATAATTGAAGCATAGTTGGAGGTATCTTTACTATATAGGTTTCCCATGAATAACAAAAATGTCATCTCTTGGATAATGGATAGAGTTTTCATGATTTAAGTTTTCCTATTTCTTGTCTATTACTACTCCAATTTATGCTATTAATTTTTAATGAACATGTAATTATAGGTTTGGAGATACATGGATGGATACATTGGCATTATGATTTCACATAACTATTTTTCAACCAACATAGTGTAGGATAGGAGTACGATAAATTATGCTAGTTTCTTCTCTTTGCATAATTGTTTACTTTATTTTTTATTTATGGTTTTCAATGTAACGATCCTCCTCGTTACGACAACAACTCTTTAACAGGTGCAATTTTTTTTTTTTGTTTAAGGTGTGTGCGCGCGTGTAAAAAGGAACAGACACACAAGACTCTACGTCACCACCCGACGACTAACAAGATGCAACCACGATGATCACAACAAGAAGACATAAGGCGCACAACAAGTAACTGCAAGCATTAAACGACCATAGACATAAGGCACACAACAACTAACTGTAGGCATTAAACGACCATAGACATAAGGTGCACAACAAGTAACTGCAAGCATTAAACAACCATAGACATAAGGCGCACAACAAGTAACTGCAAGCATTAAACAACATATTGTGTTATGTATAGTACGAACACAGATGGAAGAATCCATAGTAGTAGATTTTACTATTTCTGCACAGGAAAGTAGGGCGTTTAATCTTAGTTCTCTGCTCTGGAGAGAGAGAATGTCAGATAGGCTCCTAGCCGACTGCTCAGGCAGAAACTAGTAATATCTGTCAGGAGGTCGCAGTGGTGGGAACTCTTCCTTTAAAGAGCCTGCATCTACTGATACGACTGTAAAGGTGTGTCGCAAGAGTGGAAACCCTGCCTTTAAAGGGCCCGAGACTCTTGATACGACACTGGATTCTTTACATAGAAAATAATCACACACACAGACTTATATACAGAGCGACTAGCTTTATCAGATTGAAGGGTCTGATATCATACAACTGTGAGTTTGGACAATTCCAATTATAGTACTAACCCTAAAATTAACCCAACCCTAAACGTCAGCATAGAAATAAACAACAACTTTATTAACCCTAAATTTAACAGCCCAAACCTAAGCCAATCAAATAAAAGCACCCTGCAGAAGGAACCCATTAGATAAGGGTGCCCGCCAGACAGGGATGATTTTAAGGATGAAAATTTATTTTAAAATGTAGAAACCTTGATGAATATTACTAATCCTTCATATTCCAACTATAAATTTTTGGCGATATTTTTTTAAAATTATTCAAATTTCTAAGGATTTTATATAGTTTATATAAAAGTTTGGCGATTTTTAAGATAAAATAATTTTATCATATAGAATTTGGGCGAATCATTTTTAGAATAGAAAATATTTTTTTGGGAAAAACCATGGAAAATTAGCCCATGAGCGAAATTTAGCCCCTAAAATCATCCCTACCGCCAGAATTAAGGGAAACACAGAAAAACCCAATACGTAATAAAAACAAAAGCCAATTAAGCAATATGAAACTGATGAAGAAAAGCCAAAACCACATGGGCACATCTTCAATTGAAATGTCATAGGACTCTTCTAAATACGTTTAGTAACTTGTTAAGGTCAATATCATTTAAGTCAAGCATCATTTAACGATGATTCCACTCATGTAATCAGTTCAACTCCTAGGTAGCTTGCTATGCATTTTGAGGAAATGAGCCATTTTACTTAAGTGAAAAATTAAGAATTAAATACCAAAAATCCATTAAAGAAATAAAGGAGTAAGGGCTGCATTATACATCCATTAAAACTAATTACAAGGATAACACCTACTAACCATAAGTAAGATTTAAACATCAACACATCTTATATCACGCTAACCCTACGAAATTCCAATTGCATTACAAATGATCAACAATGTCCCGTATCTTTATAATCCCATAACTTTGCATTTAAAATAACAATAAAATCCATATCATGCTATCAACACTAACATGATATTTTAATTTATATGGCCATAAATATTACCTTTACGTATTGCAAGACAATACATTACAGTGGCCATACAATCATACATTACTATATCATTTATGTTATCATTTACAATAAAATTTCCATATTAGTACCATAAGACAACAATAACTTTAAATCATATGGCCATAACAATGCAAATAAAATAACATTTAAAATTCATTCTATGTTATCTAATAAGAACATTTCATTTTACTACTAGAATAAAAAAGTCAACTCATCCATCTTAAAGTTTTTATAAATAAAAGGGAGGCTAGCTAAACAAGGATATTTCCCTTTTTACTAGAGGAGTAATCCAGATTTCCTTTTTATCAAATTTCCTTTTTATAATAAATAAAAAAGGAAAGATTAGTTGCCTTCTAAATTTCTAAAAGTACACTCGCACTTGTAGGAAGAATATAAAATATCCCTAGTAAATACCTATCATTTAGAATTCTAAGGGCATAGATTACCTTGGAGTTATAACCACTGACTGGGGTATCATTAATTCAAGTTCGTTAGAAGTATATTCGTTACACTCGCTCACATTAATAAGTTTAGTGCTTGTGTTCTACAACCAGGAAACTATTGATCCAAGGAAAAATCATGTAAGGAAATACATAACGCTCTCATTTTTAAAAGGACAATAATTAGGTATATATCTAGATGATTACAACACCGAGGTCACAATATCAAGAACTTCTTACCATTCAACAAAATTTAAATTTATAAATTGGTATTCTGACTATTTCCTTAGAGAGAATAAATACAAGCTAATTCTAATCCAAGAAGGTAGCGCTTCCCATTAATAATTAAAAGACCTCACTAGAACAATCTTTCCAAGGGACTTACTATCCAGTAAAAAATCAATGTCATCTCAGATATAGTAAAAGGAATCATTCATTTTTCCAGCTGGACGTACTAAATTTGCAACCTTTATTTTGATCACTAAATTAATGACAATAAAAACATTCTATTTATCAACTACTATTTTTAGTAATTGAAGGCAACGCTGGCTTAAAGGTCCCGATTTAATTGATGACAAATTGATGACAGTGAGAAGTTAGTGGATAGTAATGGAAGATAATATTAACGGTAATGAAGACAGTAACCATTAATTTGCTGGGCTATGACAATAACCATTAATTAGCTGGGCTATGATAGTAATCATTAATTTGCTGGGCTATGACAGTAACCATTACAACAATTTGCCAGAACTCATTTTCCAGAACGAATTGGTAGTAATCATTACAAAACAAATTGCCAGAGAACAAAATTACATCAACAATATATAAAACGAATTGCTAGAACGATTTTACAAGAACGAAATGCCAATACACTCAAAGCCATATTTAAAAATGCCCCCAGTCAGATATAAATGCCCACAGTCATATATAAATGCCCACATTAAAACAAAAACACTCACAGAAATTTATAAATGCCCATAGTCATATAAAAACGCCCACATCAATGTAAAAACACCCACAGAAGTTTATAAACACCCACAGTCATATAAAAACGCCCAGGGTAATATAAAAATGCCCACAATGATATGGAAATGCCCACAGTGATACAAAAACGCCCTCTATAATATTTAAATGCTCACAGCAATATGAAAATGCCCACGACAATATGAAAATGCCCAGATTAAAAAAAAATGCCCACGACAATATGAAAATGCTCAGATTGAAACAAAACGCCCACGGCAATATGAGAATGCTCAGATTAAAACAAAACGCCCACCATAATTTATAAACGCCTACAACAATAAAAAAATGCCCACAGTAATATAAAAAGCACAGTCATAGAATCTCTTTTACCCAACTGACAAGCAACAACAGAGTAAGAAGAAATATTTTATAACCATAACACAATTTTAATCGCCGAGGAACAGAATTAAAACAACCATTAAATCCAATTACAACCAATATTCTGATACCAGCATATATCATAATGCATCCTATTCGACCAAATTAATTAAACGAAAACCATACAATTGCCTTAACTCCCGCCTCAAATGATGACCGCACGCTCCATGCCACTCCCGCTCGCCGACCGTCGAGACCACAGCGGTACCTCCCAGCCAATTGCTAGGGGTACTTTGCTTCCCCCTTATCCCCCCGAGATGCAAAGGGGCCACACACTATCTAGATGGTATGTCTAACTTCCCAGCTCACCTCGCAAGGCTGAGCTACCACTCCTATCTGAGCCAGGAAATCCCAACTCTCCACAAGTAATCATTCAAGTCACAATTACGACAGCGTAACGTTACGCTAACAGCCGATCCCCTTCTTCCTCATCTTCCCTTTCTTTTATAGAGTTTTTCCCACCTCCAACTTTCCCTAAATCACATTTTAATTAAGTTTTAATAAAAATATTCTAAATATTCTCCTTCGCACAAG
>SNQJ01S0040320.1:123763-139977 GCA_010110895.2 Picea sitchensis
TGTGGCCCCTTTACTCCATATGTGAGTCTGGTCGGTAAGCTATCGTCAGCCTACATCATCAACAAACGTGTTAGAACATGTCCACATCATAACATCAAATCAATGTAATATCATAGTAAATAAATCAACCCAAATAGAACACTCCCTGACTCAATCCGAAGTCCAAGGGGTTCCATCGATGCCTCAGCATCCTCAAGGTCTAAAAACCCTGCACACTCAGTAAAACCGAGTCAATAGCACCTATCTATGTCAAAGCAATAGAACATCATTTCATCTATCATAACACATCACAATCAAGGATATATGTTTTAATATCATAAAAGTCCAGATCACTTGCGAGCAAGTGTCCTCAAAGAATAAGTTTTCTCAGTGCGCCAGAGCGGGATGTCACATTCAATACATTCAACTACAAAGAACTTTCTATCCCCATGGTTAAGGCTTCATGTTCCTCTTCTTAGAGATGTACTCAATGTATAAATAATTCATTATTGATCTATAATAGATTAAAACTATATACTATTTTCTTTTTAGTTGGTTAGGTTAATCTATTTTTTGTTTCTAGACTAGCTCGTTTTGTTTCCTGCCTTGATCTTTTAATAAAAGTCTTGTTGGCTGAAAAGCAAAGGAGAATTTCTCATATGAGATGAAAGCCTTACATGTTGATATTTTTCCCTAAGAGAAAAATTTAGTTGGCGCATTCTCAAATCTTGTTAACATTGTATTTGGATTAATTTTCTGATGACTATGCATACCATGACATTCATGATTTTCTTATAGATAGACTGTTATTTTATGAATTAATTAAAAAAATATATATTTTAAATTATATATTTAGGAGGTCTTCCTTGAAAATAGACAATTAAAGATTTCTCATTTGATATCATTATGATTAATGGAATTCTAAACAATTCTTTATGATATTTATAACAAACAAATGCTTCTAATAATATATCTCAAGATATATCAATAGAGTTATTGGTATTGATAAGAGGAATCTTGTTGGTTACATTGGCATATATATTTAGTATGTGGTTGAAGTATATGATTGGTACACACATTCTACATTTTTAGAGGCATTTTCTAGTTGGCACATGAATGATGTCGCATATATGTATGGATATATTTATTTTGCACTTCTTGATTGTGGTACATGAGTATACTTGGTTTATGCACATCTTGGTGATATTGTGTATATGGTTGAGAGTTCTCTTGGTGTTTGATATTGGTAAATAGTTTGATGTTGTTGATGAGATTGTTGTGACAGGTCTGTTTGGTACATGGTTAATGTACTAGTTGGTGATACAAAATTGGTGTATGGTTAATGCATTGATTTGTGATACAGGTGTGGTGCATAGTTATGCATTGGTTGATTGTATAGGTACAAATTGATGGATCATTGTATGGACAGGTCCAAGGATCATCAAACGGAATAGCAGAGCCTGGTATTATTGATGTAGTATTGTTGATCATTTGATCAATATTCTGGTAGAGAAGTATCATCTGCAGCAGAAGCAGAGTACAGTGGTAGCATATTGTTCACAATGATTACCCAACATCTTGTAGATAATATAGGGGGATAGATAGTCACATTGATTTGGAGAGATGAACATTGATGATGAGCGATGATCACAAAGGGAGCATTAGAATTTACATGTCTAAGTGTTTCCATCAATGATTGGTGTTGACATCAATGTTGTTGTTTCCATCAATGTCAAAGGGGGAGATTGTTATATTATGTTGTCATTGATGTCAAAGGATTTATATCAAAGGGTTGATGTCAAGTATTTTTAGAGTGATGAGCTTGTGTCACTGATGTATTAATTGTTTGATTATGTTGTCATTGATGTAGCTGATGTCAAATATTTGGTGTCAAGTGGTGTCTTAATCATGTGTTGATAGTAAAGGGAGTTGTACCATTGGTGTCATATCATGGTTGATAGGAAGTACGAAATGGATGAAATCCAACCTAGTCCCCTTATGGTGAAATACCTCATAGGAAGATGCTTTGCGAAGTCCAAATGGTTAGCCCCGATAGTATGGTTAGGGAACCCAAAATTGAATGAGGAATATTGTAATGAATATCAATGAATTTGTGAGACTATTCTAGATGACTATTGCTTATCATGAGATTTTTCAGTGATATGTGGAACATCACATAACTCCTCATGGTTACACAGTTATGGATTTGTGAATTTGTAGAACCCTCATGAGTTATCTAGAATCCCCTATATGGTCAAAGAAGTCAATTTATTATAGAAGCTCCTAGAAGAATTTGACTTGTCAAAGTGGGTGAAACTACGAGTCAATCATGGGTTAAGTTTTTGCAATAAGAAAATATTTAAAATAAATTAGTTGCAACTAGAAGTGGAGAACTTACTATTTGTGGATAAAGTGGTTGTAAGTGGACAAAGTGGTTAGAAGTGGGTTATCCCTAAAAGAAAGAAATTTGTTAGAAGATAACCCCTAGAGGAAGATACTTGGAAAATATAAATAAGAGATCAAGGGTCTCTTATGGAGATGATCTTTTCCAATATTGAATATCCATTATTTGGTGAAAGGTTCATTGCAGGTACTCATGGATGCATCATAAGTTTCACAAGTCTGAGATAGCAAGGAGGTTTGACGGAGAAAGTTTTGTAGATTAAAAAAAAACCTAATTTTTTAAGTGTACATGGGATGACAGTGGAAGAGGTCGCGTACATATGTGGGTTGGCAGTGGAGGAGGTCTTGTGCAGGTGAAAAAGTCATGAAGATTTGAATTGATGTTGGTGTGAGGTCTCTGAAGTCTAAAGTAATTTCCAAATCAACATTCTACAGGTTCAAATCATCTACAAAAGTTTTGGTATGATTGCATGGTTGTTTTTCATGATCACTTAAGATTATGGTATGTTGAATGCTTGAATCATTCTTTGTATGGATGTTATGACATCCGAATATGGTATAGGTTGGTTGGTTGATTGAGTGAGAAACACTCTCATGTATGGTACAATTCTGATATGTTTCTTATAGCTCACACATTTGAGATAATTGTACTTGGTTGAGTGATATGTATGATGATGTATGCATGGCATAGGTTGTTTGCAGTGCCAGGTTGGATGTTGTGATAGGTTACTCCAGTAGATGTGACATGGGCATGCAAGTTTTAGAGGTGTAGAAGAATGGATGCCCTAGTTTTCTGAAGGTGTACGTAGGATGACAATGGAGGAGGTCGTGTACATATGCATGTTGTAGTATAGACATGTCACATACATACACATGCTGCAACATAGAAAGTTTGCGTACCTGTTGACAAACTATTGTTTGTTTACAAGTTGGGTCTCGTACTTGAGGGTTGGATTCCTCTTCTCAGTGGGTGATGAGATCAAAAAACTAGGCCTTGTATTGAGAGTTGTTGCTCTCTTGGAGTTGGTTCTCTTCTCAGTTGGTGCTAAGATCTGCAAGTTGTTTCATGTATTGAGAGTTGGTTCTCTCTTGGAGTTGGTGCTATTTTCATTCAGTGTTGATAAAGCCGAGAGATTGTAGTCTTCTGTCACACATAATACAAAACATTTACACATAGATATGGTGTTCTTTGTGTCTATTATGGTGATGGTTTATATATCTCTAATATTGATGATTGTTGATGATACATGCATGTAGCTAAGTATGAATGAATAATATGTTGCTAACTAAACTTTTGAAAGAAGTGTAAAAATATCCCTACATTGATTCACCCCCCCCTCTCAGTGTCGTCGTTTTGTCCAACACATGATTGATCTGTAATACATTACAACTATATATTAGCTTATTTTTAGTTGGTTAGGTTAATCTATTTTTTGTTTCTAGACTAGTTGGTTTTGTTTTCTTCCTTTATCTTTTAATAAAAGACCCGTTGGATGAAAAACAAAAGAGAATTTCTTGTATGAAATGAAAGTCTTGCATGTTGATATTTTTCGGTAAGAGAAAAATTTACTTGTTTCATTCTCTAATCTTTTTAACATTGTATTTGGATTAATTTTCTATTGACTATCCATACCATGACATTCATGATTTATTATAGATAGACTCATACTTTATGAATTAATTAAAAAAATGTATTTTTTAAAATTATATATTTAGGAGCTCCTCGTTGAAAATCAACAATTAAATATTTCTCATTTGATATCTTTATGATTATTTGAATTCTTGTTGGAAAAATATTTTCTGAGTGGGCATGCCTTTGATTTTTTATTTTGCAGTCATGTATTCAGTTAATGAAGGTTTCAGAATTAAAATTATTTTCATCTTATATTAATTCTGCTCCAATTCCTTTTAATTCCTTTTCATGGTTATTTTCTAATAGGCTTGGATTTGTATAGATCAATACTTTCCTAGTAAACACATTCTTAAGTTTATTTTAGCCAACATTGTTTTAGTGTTGACTTAACACAATGAAACTTAACTAAGTTTTTTTTTTCAATTTTTGTTTGCTTTAATCAATTTTAGTTTAAATTTATTTTCCTCTTACTTTAACTTGAATCAAGTTTTCCTATCAATATGCCAACTTTCTTAATAAAAAATTAATCTTGTATACAAGCATGATGTTGTATTTGCTAGCAAAGACATTCCTCTCTACCGATTCGAAATATCTTTGACAACTAAGGATATAGTTCCTCTATAAATGTTTTTCTTGGATCTCTTTGAGAAAATTTTTGGGAATCGATAATATTATTCACTAAAGAAATAATACCAATCCTACTGATCAACGATTATTTCAAACCTGGTCCTTACCAAAACTTTGTTGGGAAGACTCTTTCCATCCCATGGAATTGTTGATCTTGAGTCGCCTTGTTTACACTCTTGACTAATATAATTATTACCATGGCATATTATTGTACACTTACTCCATCATATAAGAATGTTGAAATCATTTTGATGCTTGGAATTAATAAGCATCCTTATTAACGACGAGGTTGTGGATATATTGGAAGTAAATGTCAGTGTAGTTTATAAGATTGCAAGTATTGATCTTTTAAAATATTGTTTCACCAAAACCTTAGCCATGGTAGTAAATATTATGGATGTGATTTACTGTGGAATGTAACTTATGAATATTTAGATTTTATTTTTCTGAGCATTTCATGAATCCACACTGATAACCCCTGAAAGAGTTTAAGTTCATTCAAAAGTTGGAAGGAACAGCCTATGTGGGTCACTTGGAATACGGATTTTTATTTGATATCAGTCTCAGGAATTTATTCATCGTGACTAGAATCAACTCATCACTTAATTAGGTTCTAATCATGTCATTCAATTATGGTTTCTAATCTTATCTTCCATTCGCTTATGATAGGAGAATCATTTAATCTAAACCATTATTCGAGATTATTTGTACTATATCAAGATTGTCGTAAGAGATTCCATATCCATGGTAATTTCGTGTTTCCAATAAGGAGGTTGAAGATAATAATAAGAATATTTGAAATTCTTATCGTTGATGACAAGATGCCGTAAATACATTGTAACAAGACAATATTTCGAAGGATTGAAATATCACATCAGACAATGACACTAAGACTCTTATTAAAGGAGATATAAAGGAAATGACGCAATGCTTATTGCTAAAGAGGAAGACTCTAACATTTGTCTATATTAATGGAATGAGAATACTTGAATGATTGCACTAATGTTATTCTTTTACATAACTTTATGTTCAACCAATGTAGTTTAAGCGTAGAGTATCTTAGCATAATTTACTTTTAATTATTTACGATTGGTTTTAATTTTAGTCCTTATTTTTCTTTTTTAGAGTAATGTTATTTTCTATAATTCAACCAATGTAGTTTAAGCGTAGAGTATCTTAGCATAATTTACTTTTAGTTATTTACGATTGGTTTTAATTTTAGTCCTTATTCTTTTTTAGAGTAATGTTATTTTCTATAAGTTATCCATTTAAAGAAGATTTTTCATATCAAGAATGTTAAGTTGTTAAATGTACTATTCTTTGTCATTTTTGTAGGTTGTGAAAATAGATTGTATAATCAATAACTAAGTATTCTTGAAATATGAGACCAACTAAGGGAAGTGTTGATATAAATTTGTCTTGTTATATTGACTTGAAAAAATTGGGAATTAAGCACACATATTTTCACCAACTCAACAACTTATGATAAATTCAGGGTCATTCGTGTATTCCATTATGATTTATAATCTAATGTTCAACATAATATTTGAAAAAATTGGTTTTTTGAGTGCCTTTCATTATAGTTAATTTTGATGGCCTCCATAGCTGCAATATGTAAATGTGTTGAACCTGCAAATAATAGATCTAGCTAAAAAATAATACATATATTTGCAAATAGAATTGGAGAAATAAGAAGAAGGAGAGAAAGAATGAAATACTTCTCATTAACCATTATGAATAATGAATAATTTACACATGATATACTAAGTATCGCTCAATGAGTGCGCAATGGAGGTGAACCAATGCACCATAGTGGTGGTCTAGAGTGACATGGACACACACCAACAATTACGGGAGTGAATTGCCACCTAGTCTATTCTTTCAAGTCGTTCCGGGAGTGAACTGCCACCTAGTTGAGTTAACTATTCAACTAGACTTCAGTTAACTAATTGAACATACAGTAGTGAGGAGTTAACTCAGGGAATCAAGGATAATGTGCCATTTTGGTGATGATCCCAAGGAAATTTTGAATTAGCATGGTGATGATCCCAATGTTGCATGGTGACAAAACCAATGCAACATCTAAACTCAACTCAACTAGTCAAACCGAAGTGTCAATTGAAAGAGAATATTCTCCTGATGGAATATTCTCCCCTAAAATATAGGAGACTGGATAATGAATAATTATGACTAATAAAAAAGGAAAAACATTAGGAAAAAGAAATCCTAGGTGTGTGTGAAGTAACTCCAACACCCCCCCTAAACATCACTATGGTGAAAATAAAGAATAGGTCCCAGCAACGAGGCCATGTTAGGTACCCAAATACAAAAGATACACTGAAAATAAAGTGAGGAAAGATGGAAAACCTCATGGGAAACCCCCCCCCTCAAGATAAAATGTATGTAAAAAGAAGAACTACAGTTGCTAGGAAATTGTTTCCTTCACTCGAAGACGACTTCATAGTGAATGTAACTTCTTCTCAGTGAAGGTCTTGGTGAATATGCCTATCGCCTATTCTGTTGAAGGAAAAAACTATAATTCGATGATCCCCTCATGTACTAAGTCCCGAATGTAGTGCATGTTGATCTCGATGTGCTTTGTCTGCTGCCTCTGAACTAGATCTTAGCATAACTTTAGAGTGCTCTGGTTGTCACACTAGATGACGATCAACCGATGAAAATCAATGCCCAACTTAGTGAGAAAATGTTGTAGCCACATATCCTGAATGGTCATGTTAACTACCCCTCTGTACTCTGTCTCAGCTGAATATAAAGAAATGGCATCTTGCTTCTTGCTCGACCAACAACTAGTCCTAAAACCAAGACTGAGTGAGTAACTAGATGTGGACTTGCGATCAATGTTATCGCCAGCCCAGTTAGAATCAGTAAACCCGATGAGATCTTGTTGGCAGCCAACTCACATTTTTTATGATCCTATAAGCTGCCTACACCTATGTCTTGCACACATCAAGTTTTTGTCGCAATTTTCAAATAAACGACATTTTCATTTCTTGCGACATTTACACACTTATTTTCGGTTTTTTTTTCACGACTGTAAGCGTGGAAAACTTGATCTTTCGAAGTCATATTTCGATCACTATCTGAACTGTCATGATCTTTTATCGATATGCCTATTGCGCTTACCTTTTGTTTATCATTATGTAGCCGACAGAACTTTCGAACTATACTCATTCGACATTCTTATATTGATTATGTGACTGGGTTCCATTGAGTTTGTATTGCATTGGTATTTGGATTGGCTTATTATTTGGCCTACTCAACCTTTGGTTTCATAAGATATATGGATATTATGTTTAAATCTTTCATACGTATCTTTTTAATATAATGCCTATGTCTTTTTTTTCATAACTATTGGTATGTTTGTTGTATATATTGACATATTGGTTAAGCTATGGATATCGGTGGTTACATTGGCGCATAGTTGAGTTTGGTATTGATTTCAATTCAACTGTTGGTGGATTAAAAACTTTGGTATAACGTTGATTGCACATGCACTTACCATTGTTCATTGGTCGGCCAATTGATATGATTGTTGAGCTGTGTTATAGTCTATATAACAGCTATGAACGTCGGCGGTGGTACTATTGACCATAATTGTTATGCATGGCAATGAATAACTCCACCACCTTCACACGATGGCATTTATGCCTACCACTTATCACCGTTCACTTCTGCTAGCTCGCGCATCTCTGCTCCTCTGTGAGTATTGTGATCCAAACCCTTGGTTTAGCATTTGCTCGTCTCCATGGCACCAGTCGTGCATGTTGAGCCAAACGGAAACCAAGCTCTGTTTATGTTCGACAATGCCCGCCAAGATTTGGAAGACAATGGGTGGCTCACCTTCGTGAAACGATTTGAGGGTTTTAATCTTTGTGTAGCACGACAGTTTTCCATGACCTTCAATGGTTGTAGAGCCAAGGTCGGTGATATACAATTGAAAATTGATGAGAAATTCATCAGTCTTGCCATAGGGTTACCTGCCATTGGACAACATTGGTTCAAGAATTGTAAGGTTGAGGAGGTCCCATGGACACTATTGTTTCTCTCGCGCAAATTCACCTCTTGTGACAAAGGTATGCCCATCTCTGCACTCAAACCATGATGGCACGATACTTTGATGGTAATAAAACAGTTTGTGACCTGTGAAGGTCAATACGGGCTTGTGTTCCTCTACCACCTGCGTTTGCTGATGATTTTTATAGGGTATCCTCTAAGCATGCCTTTCTATTTTCATCGTAGCCTGTATAAAATGGCGAAAAGGTTCAAAAGGGAGAAGGCTGACAGCAGCCTGTTCCACCATGGGCTTATTAAGCTCATCGTTGATTATCATTTGAGTTTGCATGGTGATAGTTGGAGGGATTTCATCTCCCGTAATGGTTTTGAGGTTTTAGACCCTGTTCCGGTTGATAAACCTGTGGTAATTGAAACCAAGGCCGAGCTGCCTGTACCCTTACATGTCTTACTGCCTAAACCCTCGGCCGACCCTAAGGCTGACTTACCCGACACTGTAACTAAGAGTGCAGAGGCCATTAAAAATCCTATGAGCAAAAAACCCAAGGCAAACCTTACTGCTAATGCCAAAGGGAAAAGGAATGCCCGACTCATTTCAAGAATGGCAAGAAATAAATCCAAACCCTCTGCTGAGCCAAACCCTATCGTCCTAAGTGAGGATTCTGATTCTGATGTTGAATGATTTCTAGCCAGTGAGTATCCCTACTCGCAGGGCTTATGTACCGAACCCCCTTACGATTTCGTATCAAACCTTCCCCCCTGCCTAAGAAACGACCCTGGCTACCCTAGTATTAAGTTGCCCAACAAAACCCTCAGTCATGTGTCTGAACCCTCTCCTACTCTTTCTAAACCCACACAGTCACCCTGTGACCAATGCAATTCATGGTTAGAAAAATATTACATTGATGTTCCTGTACTGCAATCGAAGATTCAATCACTGGAAGATCAAATTGCAGTGCTAACCACTCAAAAAACCAAGCTCCAAGCAACAGATAAAAAGCAAAAGACAACCGGCTCCATTCTTTTCAAAAACGTGGAATCAACCACGACTGTTGTAAATTCCAAACTGGCGTAATCAAGTAGCCTCGTCGCTATACAGGTATGGTTTTTATTTTGTAAATAATCTAGTTTGATATAATCATTTGAATTCAGTTTTTAAATAGTTCAGTCACTCATCCAAATGCCTCTGTCATTTGGTGATCACCCTGTACATGGTTTCGGTTTGATAAAAACAGAAGGAATTTCGTTTTGATATACGATTCGCTAATAGAATTTTTGTTTATTTGTTTGGATTTCATTTGCTAAGTCTGTCTGAGTGAAGTAACGAATTAATGGTGTGTTTTCAATACAATTCGTTTTGTATCCACTTTTCACGGGAAGTTCCATACTCAATTTAGAATACGATTGTCCTCAGATTTGATTCATATGCTGTGTATGACAATTGATTTCGGGAGTGTAGTTGTTACGATGTTCTCTGTCATACGATTTTCCAAATCATGAATAGAACTCTGTTCGATTTAAATTTGGAAATGACTACTCTGTTTTTATAAAAAGAATGGTCTCATTAAACATGTGCAAATATGCCCGAATTATGGAACAATGACTATTGCTAAACTCAGTTGATTAATTCGCTTGTTTGGATTGCTGTTAGTTCGATCATTTTAGGAATTGGATCCCGATTGCAATTGCTATTTTGTTTGATTTTAAATGTTTAAAAATGAAATGGTGAAGCCCAGTTGTAATTCATTTGATTGGAATGATTTTGGTAAAGGAAAATCAATCTTGTTTGCCCACTGTGCAATGATAAACGATCGATAACAAACTCTGTTTGATTGATCCTGTTACGATTTTGTTATGAGTCAGTTATGGTTTCAATTCACTCACAGCCTAAATCACTTGCTATATGGTTATCGTGATTTGAAAATGATCCTATTCGATTCGATTATCTCTCCTGTTGATAACACAAGTATAATGAAGTGTTTGTGATTTGTTTTGTTTTCAATTGAATACCAAAACAATTTCATAATTGATGGATTCAATTTTTTGATAAATGATCATGGTGTTGTTCCATATGATTTCATTCACCCGACTGATCGAAACAGAGTATTCCTATCTTTGTATTTGGTTGAATGATGTGGATCCTGTTGGTATAATTCTTTCAAACTAAATGATTCGTTCTTAGATAGTTCTTGGATGATGATTAAATTTAATTCTTTAAAAAGATTTGAATTAATCTCAATGCTCATGCTGTATCTTATTTAGACTAGCTACAGAATCGCATGATTCTGTAGCTAGTCTATAGAATTAGATTTTTATTGTTTTATTAATAAAATATCTCTCTAACTTGTCTATTTCTGACCTGTTTCAGGTAAATTCGAATTGCATGGTACATGTTGGGMAGTTCAAGAGATATTTGGRTRTTTTASTTTTATTKTAGTTWCYTAGTTTAGTTAAAATTGGGATATCTTCCCAGATTTTTGTAAACAGTTTTAACTTCCACAGGGAGGTTTTACCTTGTGGAAAAACTTATAAATACTTATTATTTTTGTAATAATGATCATCCTCATTCGTGGGAGAACAAGGATATGGAATTCTAATGCAAACTGAGACAGAAGTTGATGTTCTGCTACAGCTTTAACTTTTCATAATATCAATCTTTTGTTTCATGTTTATGTTTATCAATTTGTATTCGATTAGTGGCTACTTTAGCTATCACATTCTTTGCAAAATGATATGGCTGAATTAATGTGATCCATGTATGTTTTCTTTCACTAATTTTAAAAGTACAACAATTACTTAGTTCATCTTATGAATGACAGATTTCTCTTCTTCACCAACTGAACTATCATCTATAAATCTTTGCATACAGGTTTATCTAATTGTAGAGATTTATAAATTATAAGATTGTTGTTTCTTTTATGTCTTGTTTGTCCTGTATTCAACTTGTAGAGCATCGTAGCGTATCGTTTACGAGAAGCTTCTGGATTATTCGGTGCAGGTTTCCTCCCTCCGATCTGCTTAAACAATCATCATTCACAGGACAAATCTGGAGCGTTTCTAAGTCAGTTTGTTGTTTATTTGTTTATTATATTTGTTAGTATTTTAGTTAGATATATGTGTAGTTAGTATATTAGATTGTTTAATTTCAGTAAGTTTTATTTCTTGTTCATAAAATCACAAAATCAACAAAAAATATCTTTTACTGTCTTAAGGCAGATTATTAATGAGTTTTTCAGGTTTTATTCAAATCTGTATTTTGTAGATATTGTATATTTTGTAAATAAGTTATATTTCAGTTAGTAGTTTGTATATATAGAAATAGTAGATTAGTTAGTTTGTTTAATAGTTAGTTTTAATTGGATTAGTTAGATTAGTTTGTTTTATTTAGTTTTAGTTAGTTTAGTTTATTTTATTTAGTTTTAGTTAGTTTAGTTTGTTTAGTTTTAGTTAGATTAGTTAGTTTAGATTAGTTTTCTCTTTGGTTTTCTTAGGTCCTTAGATCGGCTAACGGAGCCGCTAAACTCGTCAGGGTGGTTCATTCCAAACGGCTTGGGTTATTAGACAACCCCAGACCGGTTCCACTCTCTCAGTTGACGGACGATCGATTTCGCCCATCAACAGATCTATTGTAGAGTCTGTTGCATAATGAATCTGAAAGGTGATGGTGCCTTGTACGTATCGAAGGATACAATTTGCAGCTTTCCAATGTAGCTCATGCGGCTCCTGCATGAAACTGAAAACTGCACCAACTACAAATGAGAGGTATGGTCTGGAGTGCTTGAGATACAACAAGATCCCCACTAGCTGTCTATACAGTGTATTTTCAACCAGTGGAGTCTCCCAACCATCCTCAAGTTTGACTCCTATTAGGAAATGAGTCGGAGAAGACTTGCAGTCTCTCATGTGAAATCTCTCAAAGATATCTCATGCATACTTGGATTGAGACAGTTTCATTCTTGATGCATCCTGTCTAATCTTGAGTCTAAGGAATAAGTGTAGAAGACCCATGTATGTCATCAAAAACCTATCGTGTAGAATCCTCTTGATTGGAGAAATCGTTGAAGTCGAGCAACCAGTGATCAAAAAATCATCAACACAGAGAACTAAAACTAGAAGTGAATCAGTCGTCCTGAGCATGTAGACATTCAGGTCTGATTTACAATGTACAGAGTTCTGTGACAATAGGTAGGAATCCATCTTGGCATATCATGCCCTCAAAGCCTACTTGAGGCCATAAAGTGACTTCTTCAGTCGACAGACCAAAGATGAGTCCTACATAAATCCATGGGGATGCTCCATGTAGATCTCCTTAAAGAGATCACCTTGAAGAAATTTATTCTTCATTTCCATTTGATGGACTTCCCATCCCTTGGCTTCCGCAATGGAAAGTGCCAATCGTATGGAATCCATCTTCGCTACTAGACCGAAGGTCTAATCATAGTCAATACCATGAACCTAGTGAAATCCTTTGGTGACAAGCCTGACTTTGTATCTTATGATCTGTCCATTTGTTGCGCTCTTGGTCCTATAGACCCATGATCTTCATATGACAAGTTTCCTCCTAGAAGGGAGGGGAACCAAATCCCAAGTCTGTTTCTTGAGGAGGGAGTTGTACTCCTCCTGCATGGTGGATTCCCAAAATGGATTTCTAGCAGCCTCGCAATAATACTGTTGATCTGAAGAATGAACCAAGAAAATATGCCTGGAGGGAAATGGTTCAGTGGAAGTGATTTCAACAGGTGGCTCCTCATAATCAGATCGATTCCTCTTAGTATCAGTTTTATCATGAACGAGATCCCCTACATCCTGAATAGTAGTCTGTGCCCATTTGGGCCTCTTCTTTGGCTCTGCAACTGCATCTAGATTCTCTGACTCTGCATCCAACTGTACTGACTTTGAATTTGAATCATGTGAGTCCTCTGAATCAGAACTCTCATCTGAAGATGAGTCGGCATGTGCACACTCATCATCTTGGACAGGTGGAAGAATGAAGGTGTCTGCATGTGGCTGTTGAGGTGCATGTGAGACACTTTCCTTGAATTGGACACTATGCTCAATGATGAGCCGATATGAGGGAATATAAATAAGCCTATATCCCTTCACACCGTCTAGGTATCCAACAAAAATGCAGTTAGTTTTCTGTGGATCAATTACCTTCCTCTTTTCAGAGGGAATTCGGGCCCATGCACCTGAACCAAAAATGCGAAAGTGGGTCACTTCTAGTTTGAGGCCACTCTAAACCTTGTAGGAGGTCTTATCCTTGACATATCTATGGGGAGATATGTTTTGGATGTATGTTGCACAAATAAGTGCTTAGGCCCATAGTCTCTATGGTAGAGACTTGGCATGCAACATGGAATATGCTATCTCCTTTAGAGATCTGTTTTTCCACTCAACAACTCTGTTTTACATTGGATTATAGGGAAGTGTGTGTGTAATTAACCTCCCCGTACGTCAACGAACCTCTTATAACAAGTACAATTTTTTTTTTCTATTTTGTGTGCGCACGTGTACAAGGGTAAAAAAAAAACGCATTTGATTCTGCGTCACCACTCGATGACGAACAAGACACCTACAACGACGAACACAACATGAATACCTAATACACACATCAAGTATCTGTATGCAACGAATGACAATCAATCGACAAATATATAAGACTAACTACCCGCCTGTCCTACCCTGCAATGGTTAGGACCTCCAAGACACATNCCCATCTATTTTAACCATTTAAGGTCTCAGGGCTGGCGACTGTTCTGAGGAACATGGAGGTGTCTACATCCCGCTCGACACAATCCAGACCAAACTATAAATACTAAATCAAAAAACATCAAGGACGATCGCTGCGCGATAAAGTTCTATGAATCAAAACACATTATAATAATTCCATGGTGCAAGAGAATTTGATTACAAAATCCATCATGAAATGACATAAGTGCGAGTGAAATGAAAACAACTTTATTTAAATCAAGAAGCAAGGGTAGTCATCTACTTTACTTTAAGGCGCGGAATTAATCATTCATTAATAAAACTGTAGCTAACATTTCTAGTGGTAGATGAAGTGACTACACACATGCCCGTCATACCTATCATGGTGCTAAATAAAATAATCTACTATGATTAATCAACCCATTATGCAATATAAAAAGAAAACAATTGAGCAATAGGAATTACATGAAGAATAGGAGGAAACACAAGGTCATAACTACAATTTTGAATTGTCGTAAACTCTTTAAATATGATTAGTATCTTGTTAAGATCAATCTCATTTAAGTCAGGCATCACTTATGGACGATTCAACTCAAGTAACAAGTACCACTCCTATGTAGCTCACTATGTAACATAAAGAAATGAATCGTCTTACTCAAGTGATAAATTAAAAAATTAATACCAATTCCATATCCACATGTTTATCATTTTTCTCGAGGTAACTATAAAGGATCAAACTTAAAGAACAATTAATCGAAGTATAGGTTGCTTTATTCATCTATTAAAAGAATTAAAGGGTCAATACCTTTTGACAACACAAGACTTCAAGGATAAATTACAACCCTATTCCAAGGTATCATAAGGTGGTCCCAATATTTAAAGTAGTACATAAGTATATCAATTCCACCTTACACATCCAATTATAAGGCATAAGGGATTCAATCATAATGAGAATAAGGAAGGATCCCAATCACTAACAACATATTATCATATTGTGTCTGGATTTAAAGGACATTATGATTCATATAAAAATAGAACTTTCATTATATCATCCTATACTAAATGAGCTGTGGACATTTATAATATTTAAGGGATAAAGGCAATTCTTATCATCAAAATATTTACTTAACCATCATATGTTTTTCTTGGCAAATAACCTTAAGTAAATTGTTGCAATTTGTAGGCTCTATTTGAGACATGGTCTTAGTTAAAGGGATACAACTTTACATAAAACAATAACAAAAATAAAGGTAAAGAATTAACTTTCTTGCTAATCGTCTATAGGTCAAGTGGCCAGCATGTGTTTATAAGAATAATATCACACAAAGACAATGAACAACTATGAGATGTGTCAATAATAAGAAATATAATAAAAGACATTAATAAGGTAAGTCAATAATTGGACAGATTTCAAGGTCAGTGAGATAACACAGAATCTAAGATTGCCACCCAGCTGCCATCATAACTACTGCGTACATGGATTAGCTGCAAAAACTGGCCATAAATATATCCACTAGTTGCGCCCTTGAAAAAATATTCCCTGTCATCCAGGATTAGTGTCAAATTATTGAAGCTACAACAGGCACATCTAGAACACACATCGCCCAAGATCGTTGTCAATGACTAAGGCGACTGTGTCCCATCGTTTTGCAAAGGAAAGAAAAATACCATGCGGACAACCAGAACAACCAAACGTGGCCCATTAATCTATGAATAAAAAGAAGGAAAAATTTTGAGATAAGGGACACAGAGTCCCAAGGTTTTCGGTCAAAATGTAGGTTTCACACAAGACTTCTTATCCCAGAAATTCACGAATGACATAGTGAGTACA
>SNQJ01S0040320.1:140051-150897 GCA_010110895.2 Picea sitchensis
GTGTCCATCATGTTCAATGTCATTGTAGTTATCTCAACAGGGCTACCGTATCCCACGCAGGACCCTAAACTAAGTCCACCAACATCTCAATAGCCAAATGGAGTAGGAGTCAAGCATCTATGGTTTGGTCTAAGGTTTCCTTGGAATTCGACTTCGTTTTTAAAATTAAATTGAAAACTGAATTGCAAGGACTGTAAAACTCATTTAAAAATAAAATTGAGCCATAAAAAACGCATGAATTTACATAATTGTGTTAAAATAATAAAAATCAGATCGAAATGAAGGATGGGTCTAAGGCGACTCACCCATAAGAGTTTACACGAATCGGCTATTAAATCAGACCACCATAGGTTACAAGTAATGGAAAAATCATGCCCAAGAGTGGCAACACATTCGGCTGACCCACATTGTAAATCGACTTCAGAGTAGACGCCCTCAACCCAAAGCGTGTCACAGAAAAAAGGGAACATGAATTGTACTATAGCAACACAATCAATAAAGAGGAAAAGAAAACGTAGAATGAAACATTTTAAAAATCGCCATCCCTTAGACATCATAAAATCACAGAGATACAATCTAAATCGCAAAGAAATCGCTGGAATAAATGTAATCGCTTCCTGAGATAAGGTTATATGCATTTGCTGGTGTAAGGATAAATGCTCTCTAAATTAAAGGAAATGCAGTCAATATTTAATTAAATGAACAAATAGGCAGTTCCTAGATAAGTAAGCTGTAGTGCAGGTAGAGGATCATGCTGGCAGAAACACCGATGAATCACACATTAGCTAAGGGATAAGGAAGTCATGTAATAAGAAGGCGCACGACAATCATTCATCCAAGCTATAAAATTCAGTCATGAATCTAGTCCACAGTTTAGCTACAAATTACACAAGCAGATCTAAAACATACATCCTACGACATTCTATCGATCAACTGAAAAGTGTACCGTCGCCTGTTCACCGGCTCCGAGTGACGTCCACGTGCTCCATGCAACTCCCGCTCACCAACCGTCGAGACTACACCGGTACCTCCCAGCCAACATGAGGGGTACTCTGCTTCCCCCTTAGCCCCCCAAGACAGAAAGGGGCCACACACTATCCAGATGGTATGTCTAGCTCCCATCTCACCTCGCAAGGCCGAGCTACCACTCCTCTCCAAGCTGGGAAATCCCAAATCCCACAAGTAAATCAGTCAAGTCAGTAATCTAGCAGCGTAACGTTACACTAACAGTCGATCCCCCTCTTCCTTCTCCTCCCTTTCTTTTATAGAGTTTTAGCACTTCCATGCTTTCCCTAAATCTCATTTAATTTAAGTTTCAATAAAAATCTTCTAAAAATTCTCCTTCATACAAGTGTCATCCATCCCCCACTTTCCTCCAATAATTATTTTCTTTAATTTATTAATTGTCGCATTTCCCTCACCCACCTAGGATTACTCCTAAAATCACTCCTAGGTGTCCCTAGATTCCCTTACAGGTTTTTAAAGCTTTCCCTAAAATGAAATTGCTAATTTAGTTCAAATTCGACGGTTCTTTAAATGCAGATTCTTTACTAAGTTGGTTTCCCTCTTTTTACCATAAGTTCTCGTCTTTCCCCTTTTTATGTTACCTCCATTCCCTAGTTTCTTAAATTTTGTAATTCCCTCTTACCCCTTTTTATTTGAGCTAGAAAAGTTAGTTGTGCTAAATTCCCTCTTTTCACGTTTACTAATAATTTAATACCTTCTTAATTTATCAAAAGTTTAAAATAAATTAATTGCCTCCTTATATTTTATAATTAACCTCTTTTCACTTTTACTAATAATTTAATACCTTCTTAAATTATCAAAAGTTTAAAATAAATTAATTGTCTCCTTATATTTTATATTCACAGGTTTTCATTTAACTTCTTACGCTCTTCATGTTACTAAAAATTTTATGAAGACCAAAATTATTACTCAATGGTTTTTAATTTAGTTTTTTTAATTTATTTATTATTTTATTTTTATATAGATATTTTCTTAAGGGTAGAAAACAATTTACCCCTAGCGAAGTTTTAGACTTAGAACATAGATTCTGAGCTGGGTGACATTTAATTAGGGAAGTTGTTTAAGAATTCTTAACGTGTTAATTGTCTTAGGGACATCTAGGTTCGTTCCTTTATCATCATCATTGCGACGTGCCCTTCAGGAAGCACTACATGCTCCAAGGGTCCCACTCGACTCTATTGTTTCTTTTGCACGACGTGCCCTTCAGGACGCACTACATGCTCCAAGGGTGCCACTCACCTCTTTTGTTTCTTTTGCACAACGTGCCCTTCAGGATCCACCACTTTCTCCAAGGGTGCCACTCACCTCTTGACTGATTGGTAGACATCAAAAACCCCTGGAGTCAACACTCTGCTAGGTGAACTTGTGGGAGACTAAGGTCTTATAAGGAATAAGGTCACCGCCTTATTGTACACCCCTTAGGATCATTGTGAGATACTGTCACAGTCTTCCCTCACGGCATCGTGGGTCCTCTCAAACTAGGTAATCGTTAACCTAAAGTTCAAGCCACGACACGAGTGCTAGTAGGCTGTGGCAGGGCTGTTGTCCACACCTCTCCCTCAACCTCTCTGGTAGTTGTGTGTGACCCCTTTACTCCATATGTGAGTCTGGTCGGCAAGCTATCGTCATCCTGCATCATCAACAAATCATGTCATAACATGTCCACATCATATCATCATCTAAAATGTACTAATATCATAGTAAATCAATCAAACCCAAATAGCACACTCCCTGACTCGATCAAGAGTCCAAGGGGTTCCATCGATGCCTCTGCATCCTCAAGGTCCAAAACCCTACACAGTCAGTAAAACTGAGGCAATATCACGTGTTTATGTCAATGTAGTAAAACAACATGTCATCTACCCATGACACATCATAGTCAAGACAAATTTTTTTATATCATAATAATCTGGATCACTTGCGAGCAAGTGTCCTCAAAGAATAAATTCGCTCAGTGCGCCTGAGAAGGATGTTACATACACCCCCTCTTGGTCTAAACTTCGTCACAGAGTTTCTTAGTATAATTTCTGAAATAAGTGTATCATAGTATCATATGTTTATCTATCAAACAAAAATGGAAATTGTTGGTGCATATCATATACGTCCTCCTAGGTCGTCGAGTGTGGACTATAATTGTCCCACTGGACCTTGACCTGATCTACCATTCGACGTTGTAACTGTCGAATGCGATGATCCAAGATGTAGACCGAATCACCCATGAGCGCTCCCTCATATGATACCTGCAAGGAACTCATGTCAATAACATGTGTAAGATCACTAATATAATGTCTCAAAACAGATACATGGAAAACATCGTGCATAGGCCTCAAGGAATCAGGCAAGGCCAGTCAATAGGGCACAGGCCCCTTTCTCTTCACAATCTCGAAAGGTCCCATGAACCCAGGAAAGAGTTTAGCTCCCTTGCCAAACTTGATCGAACTCTTATGTGGTTTAACCCGCAAGAAGACTCGATCGCCGACCTCGTAACTACGGTTGCCTCAATGTGCATCGACATAACACTTATGTCGATCCTGCGTTTCCTTAATCCTTTGTCTTTTGGTTTTCATTTGTTCTTCCATTTCTTGGATCACTTCTGGTCCCACCAGGACCCTATCCTCAAGCTGATCCCTACTCAAGGGCATCTGACACAATCTCCCATAAAGGAACTTGAAAGGCGCCATTTTAATGGTGCTCTGGTAACTGTTGTTGTAAGCAAACACTACTAGTGGCAAGAATTCTTCCCAACACTTTTGTTGTTCGATAAATTACATGCACAACATGTCTTCCAAGGTTTGGTTCATTCGGTCGGTCTGCCCGTCTGTCTCCGAGTGATACGCTGTACTAAAGTTAAGTTGGGTTGCCAAGGCCTCTTGGAAACTCACCCAAAATAGTCCAGTAAACACCGATCCTCGATCAGATATAATCTTCTTAGGCATGCCATGCAGCCTCACAATCTCACTGATGAAAAATCTAGCTATGTCAGGTGCCTGATATGTCATATGCACAAGAATAAAGTGAGCACTCTTTTTCATAGTGTCTACTACTACAAAAATCGAGTCATGTCTCCTTGCCGTTAGTGGCAATCCAAAAATAAAATCCATTGAAATAACCTCCCATTTCGATTCCGGAATAGAATGCAGTTGTAGTAATCCTGCTGGGTGTCTATGTTCAGCCTTTACCCGTTGACATTCTAGACATCTGGCCACATAGTTGACTATGTCTGCCTTCATTCCCTTCAAGAAGAATAAGGGTTTAAAGTTTACCCTCATCTTCGTGACTCTCGGGTGAGCCTTGTAAACTGCTCTATGATCCTCACTCAGGATCAACATCCTCAACACGTCGTTTGGCAATACGTAAATCCAACTTTTAAACCTCAATAAACCATCGCTATCAAATGAAAATCCCTCGTATCGTGGTACCATCATTGTGTTTTATCCGATGAAACCATCGACCTCTTTGTACTAGTCATCGTTACGCTGTAAAGTTAGAATCTTTTCACGTAGATTCGTTTGAAGAGGCAACACCGAAAAGATGTGTGGCCTCTGACTCAAAGAATTTGCAACTCGGTTCACTGTTCCCTTTATGTAAGTAATCTCAAATTCATACTCACTAAGCAATTTTGACCAATTCCATTGTCGCACGTTCATGTCACTTTGCGTAAAAGTGTGTTGTAGTCCACAATGATCAGTCTTTTGTTCAAATGTTCGTCCAACAAGGTAGTGTCTCCAAACCTTCAAGGCATATATGATGGCTAATAACTCCAAATCATGCATCGCGTAGTTCCCCTCATGCCTTCTCAGTTTCCTCGAAATGTAAGAAATCACTCGTCCATCTTGCATCAAGACTCCGCCTAAGCCTTCCTTGGATGCGTCAATGCATACCAAGAAGTCCGCATCCATGTCAGGGACCTTTAGTATTGGCGTTGTTGTCAACAACTCCTTAAGCCTTCGAAATGCTTCCACGCATTTCTCGGTCCAAACAAACTTCTTGTTTTTCTTCTGCAATTCTGTGATCGGATTTGCTATCTTCAAAAATACCTCGACAAACCGTCGATAGTATCCTGCTAAACCCATAAATCTATGTAGTTCTATGACATTTGTCAACGCAGGCCATTCCATAATAGCCTCGACCTTGCCTGGGTCCATGGCGATACCTTCGCCAGAGATGGCATGCCCTAAGTAGTGAATCTTCGATTGGTAAAAAGAACATTTGGACAACTTCCCATACGATTTGTGCTCTCGTAGACATTGTAGTACCAAGCGCAAGTGCTCATCATGCTCCTCTGTCATCCGAGAGTAGATCAAAATTTTGTCAATGAATACTTGGACAAACTTGTCCAAGTACTCACGGAACACCCCGTTCATCAAACTCATAAATACCCCTGGGGCGTTTGTCAGTCCAAACTGTAAAACAGTAAACTCATCTTAACCTCGTCTTAAAGGCGGTCTTAGGTACCTAATCCTCCTTGATCCACAACTGGTGATACGCTGATCACAAATTGATCGTGGAGAACACCGTCACACCCTTCATCTGATCGAACATATCATCAATTCTTGGCAAGGGATACTGATTCTTAATCGTGGCCTTGTTCAGTTGATGGTAGTCAATGCAAATGCTCCACGATCTTTCCTTCTTTCGTATGAAGATAACAGGTGCGCCCGATGGTGACACACTAGGACATATCAATCCCAGGTCCAGCAATTCCTTTAGTGGCATTTTTAACTCTTGTCAATCTGGGATCGACATCCGATAAGGCATTCTTGCTATTGGTTCGGTCCCCGATTTGAAGTCTATGGTAAAATACAAATCCCTCTCTGGAGGCATCCCAGGTAACTCCTCCAGAAAAACATCCGCAAACTCTCTCACCATTGGAAGGTGTTCCATACCTTCCGCTACTCCCTTCTCGTTTAGCACAAGGATCGCATAAAGCTTGCACCCCTTGTGCATGCTCTTCTGACGTTGCAAGGAGGAACCTTTGGGAAACTCCCTGGTTCCATCCTACAATCACACGTCTCTATCCCTCGTCATCGAGCAAGCTCAACCATTTTGTCTTACCGTTGATTATTGCCTCATGCGATTCCAACCAATGCATACCAATCATGACATCATAAGATCCTAGGATCGTGACGTATAGGTTGGCCCTCGTGTAAAACTCTCCCAAGTTAAGGCCACAGCCCATAACCTTTCCTCCAACCTTCTATTTGGCTCCAGAATCCATCTCTATGAAGCTAAACTCATCCTTTTCGACTGCCTTTACCTTAATCCTTTTTAGCGCTGCACCAGAAATTAAACTCTTGGTAGCACTGGGATCTATCAAAATACTAAGGGTTTGGTCAGCGACGATACCTGTCGTCTCGAGCACAGTCAACTGGTGCTCTGCCTGGATGTTATTCACCGCTACATGAATTTGATGGGCCATGCCCATATCTCCCATGGTAGTGGTTCTGGTTGATCTTGACGGTCTGGTGCTCTCCATAGGACAGTCGCACTAGTAGTGTGGCTACCCACACGTCCAACACCCCTTCTTCGGCCCAGTAGTCTTGGTACCTGAAGTAGAAGATGATGGTCCACTGACCTGGAGCCCTGGTCTGTTCTGCTGCACAGGCCTAAACTTCTGTTGCTGCGGGCGAGACTGCTACTGATGCTGTGGTCCCCGATAAGGTGTCCACTGCTGAGGCATCGGTCGCCTGGGTGAAGTGAAAGTGGATCCCCTCTGGAAGCCACGATATCCTGATGTATGTCTCGCTGGTGTCTGGTTCTACTGTGATTCGGATGAAACCTACCATGCTGGTCTCGCTAGAGTCCTGGTCTAACCCCCATTGATAATATCCTCCTCTGCTATGAGGGTCTTTTGGACGACATTGTGCAAGGTTTGGGGCATCAAAATCCTAACCTTTGCACGTAGGCTGCCGTTAAGGTTGAACACGAACCTCTTGACCTTAAGTTTTTCAGTGTTAAGGTTTGGAGCGTACCAGAGAAGCTCCATAAAATTGGCCTCGTACTCGGGCACCGTACGACCTCCCTATTGTAAGGCGTTGAACTCATTGAGCTGACGCTCAATGAATTCATCTGAAAGGTACCTCTCTCGGAACCATTCCTCGAATAGTTCCCATGACACATCTTCGGCGACCATGTTCACCTGTGGTAAGAGCGTCTTCCACCATAGAAGAGTGCTCTGCTTCAGTTGAAAGACCGCCATGCAGACAAAGTGTGAAGCACATCGCCATGTTCTCCAACCATGCCTTAGCGGCTGCGCCATTCGAGGCACGAAAGAACTCGAAAATTTTTACCTTCTCAAGTTCATGGTGAATGCTACCAATAACGGCCAGTGCACGCGGTGGAACCTCAGCAAATGCCGACTCCCTGGCGTCATTGTTTCCATACATCTGATCAGTGCTTCATACATGTGCTGAAAGGATCTCATCATTTCGACTACATCGCTAACTACTATATGCTCCTGCCCAAGAAACTGCTCATCTCCCTGGGGGTTAGACCCCTCAGGCGTGGATGCTACTGGGGGCATCACGCCTCCTCCCCTAGCACCCCATAGTATGCCTCCACGGAGTCCGCTAACCATGATTACCTGGATGCACACAATCAAGTCGATTAGTGACAGTATAATCAAATCATGTCAATGAAAGCTGTAGCGATCCCAAGTCGCAGGTTGAACCCACTCGGATACCATATGTAATGAACCTCCCCGTTCGTCAACGAACCTCTTATAACAAGTACATTTTTTATTTTTTTTTCTATTGGGTGTGCGCGTGTGTACAAGGGTAAATCCTATACTAAATGAGTTGTGGACATTTATAATATTTAAGGGATGAAGGCAATTATTATCATCAAAATATTTACTTAACCACCATATGTTTTTCTTGGAAAATAACCTTAAGTAAATCATTGCAATTTGTAGGCTCTATTTGAGACATGATATTAGTTAAAGGGTTACAACTTTACATAAAACAATAACAAAAATAAATGTAAAAAATTAACTTGCTTGCTAATCGTCTACAAGTCAAGTGGCCAACATGTGTTTATAATAATAATATCACACATAGACAATGAACAGCTATGAGATGTGTCAATAACAAGAAATATAATAAAAGGCATTAATGAGGTAAGTCAATAATTGCACAAATTTCAAGGTCAGTGACATAAAGCAGGATCTAAGATTGCCACCCAACTTCCATCATAACTACTACGCCCATGGATTAGCTGCAAAAACTGGCCATAAAGATATCCACCAGTCGTGCCCTTGAAAAAAGATTCCCTGTCATCCAGGATTACTGTCAAATTACTGAAGCTGTAGCAAGCATGTCTAGAACACACAATGCTCAAGATCGTTGTCAATGACTAAGGCAGTTGTGTCCCATTGTTTTGCAAAGGAAAGAAAAATACCATGCGGACAACCAAAACAACCAAAAGCGGCCCATGACTCTGTGAATAAAAATAAGGAAAACGTTCGAGATAAGGGACATAGAGTCACAAGGTTTTCGGTCAAAATGCAGGTTTCACATAGGACTTCTTATCCCATAAATTCGCCCATGACACAGTGAGTACAAAACTTCAATTCTAAAACTAGAATGTCAATAGGGGGGGGTCCATCAGGTTCAATGTCATTGTAGTTATCTCAACAGGCCCATCGTATCCCACGCAAGACCTTAAACTAAGTCCACTAACATCTCAATAGCCAATTGGAGTAGGATTTGAGCATCTATGGTTTGGTCCAAGGTTGCCTTGGAATTCGACTTTGTTTTAAAATTAAATTGAAAACTGAATTGCAGGGACTCTAAAACTCATTTAAAAATAAAATTAAACCATAGAAGACGTAGGAATTTACATAATTGTGTTAAAATAATAAAAATCAGATCGAAATGCAGGATGGGTCTAAGGTGACTCGCCCAGAAGAGTTTACACGAATCGGCTGTTAAGTCAGACCACCACAGGTTACAAGTAGTGGAAAAATGATGCCCAACAATGGTAATGCATTCGGCTAGCCCACATTCTAAATCCACTTCAGAGTAGACGCCCTCAACCCAAAGCGTGTCACAGAAAAAGGGGAACACGAATTGTGTTGTAGAAACACAGTCAATAAAGAGGAAAAGAAAACGTAGAATGAAACATTTTAAAAATCGCCATCCCTTAGACATCATAAAATCACAGAGATACAATCTAAATCATAGAGAAATCGCTGGAATAAATGTAATCACTTCCTGAGATAAGGTTATATGCATTCGCTGGTGTAAGTATAAATGCTCTTTGAATTAAGGGAAATGCAGTCAATATTTAATTAAATGAACCAATAGGCAATCGATGGATAAGTAAGGTGTAGTGCAGGTAGAGGATCATGCTGGGAGAAACACCGATGAATCGAACATTAGCTAAGGGTGAAGGAAGTCATGTAATAAGAAGGTGCACGAAAATCATTCAGCCAAGCTATAAATTCAGTCATGAATATAGTCCACAGTTTATCTACAAATTACACAAGTAGATCTAAAACATACATCCTACAACATTCTATGAATCAATCGAAAAGTGTATCATGGACTATTTGTCGGCTCTGAGTGACGTCCGCGCGCTCCATGCAAATCCTGCTCATCGACCGTAGAGACTACACCGGTACCTCCCAGCCAAGACGAGGGGTACTCTACTTCCCCCTTAGCCCCCCGAGCCGCAAAGGGGCCACACACTATCTAGATGGTATGTCTAGCTCCCAGCTCGCCTCGCAAGGCCGAGCTACCACTCCTCTCCGACCTGGGAAATCCAAACTCCTACAAGTAAATCAGTCAAGTCACTAATCCGACAGTGTAACATTACGCTAATAGCCGATCCCCCTCTTCCTTCTCCTCCCTTTCTTTTATAGAGTTTTAGTACTTCCATTCTTTCCCTAAATCTCATTTAATTTAAGTTTTAATAAAAATCTTCTAAAAATTCTCCTTCGTACAAGTGTCATCCATCCCCCAGTTTCCTCCAATAATTATTTTCTTTAATTTATTAATTGTCTCATTTCCCTCACCCACCTAGGATTACTCCTAAAATCACTCCTAGGTGTCCCTATATTCCCTTACAGGTTTTAAAAGCTTTCCCTAAAATGAAATTGCTAATTTACTTCAAATTAGAAGGTTCGTTAAATGCAGATTCTTTAGTAAGTTGGTTTCCCTCTTTTTACCATAAGTTCCCCTCTTTCCCCTTTTTATGTTACCTCCATTCCCTAGTTTCCTAAATTTTGTAATTCCCTCTTTTCTCTTTTTATTTGAGCTAGAAAAGTCAATTGTGCTAATTACCCTCTTTTCACGTTTACTAATAATTTAATACCTTCTTAAATTATCAAAAGTTTAAAATAAATTAATTGCCTCCTTATATTTTATAATTAACCTCTTTTCACTTTTACTAATAATTTAATACCTTTTTTTATTATTTTATTTTTATATAGATATTTTCTTAAGGGTAGACAAAATTTTACCCCTAGCGAAGTTTTAGACTTAGAACATAGATTCTGAGTTGGGCAACATTTAATTAAGGAAGTTGTTTAAGAATTATTAACGTGTTAATTGTCTTAGGGCCATCTAGGTTCATTCCTTTATCATCATCATCGTGACGTGGCCTTCAGGACGCACTACATGCTCCAAGGGTGCCACTTGCCTCTATTGTTTCTTTGCGCGACGTGCCCTTCAGGATGCACTACATGCTCCAAGGGTTCCACTCACCTCTATTGTTTCTTTTGTGCGACGTGCCCTTCCGGATGCACCACATGCTCCTAGGGTGCCACTTGCCTCTTGACTGATTGGTAGACATCAATAACCCCTGGAGTCAACACTCC
>SNQJ01S0040321.1:29249-46881 GCA_010110895.2 Picea sitchensis
GAGTGTTGAGCTCAAAATCATTGCTACCCACAACCTTGGTGATAGTGTAAGGTCCATAATGAAGTGGGAAAAGCTTCTGATGGGGCCCTGTGAAACGCTTCTTTTGAAAATGTAACTAGACTTTGTCTTCAACCTGAAACTGGTGCGATACCTTGTGTTGATCATGGCATTGATTTTACTTAGCATTGGATATCTACAAAATCTCCTGAATCTGTTGGCAGATGTGCTAAATATGCTCAATAAATCTGGTGGCTTTGTCGGTCTCAGAAATAACATGGGAAGAGTTTGTCTGTGTGGTCGCAAGAGGTAGTGAAACATCAATGGGACCCAAGGGTTGGAATCCCAACCCCATATGAAATGGGCTATGGCCGGTGGAGCTATGGAGAGCCCTGTTGTAACTATGCTAAACATAAGGGAGACTCTCATCCCATGTACATGGATGATTAGAGTTGTACATGTGCACGAGGTGCACAATCATACGATTGACGACCTCTGTTTGTCCATTAGTTTGGGGGTGGAAAGTAGTGGATTTAGTGAGCTTGGTGTCCAACAGTGACTAAAGACTCGACCGAAATGTGTTGAAGAACCTGATGTCCAGGTTGGAGATGATGGTCCGTGGTATGCCAAAATGGACTCACACTTGTTCGAAGAAGAGCATAACAATATTTTCCGCTATGATATTCTTCTTGTATGCTGTGAGGATGGCCATCTTTGAAAACCGATCAACGACCACAAATACACAGTCATTGCCTTGCTTGGTGGACGAAAGGTTAGACATATAATCCATTGAGATAGATTCCCAAGGCTTCTCGGGAGTAGGAAGAGGGGTGTATAAGCCTTGCTTCTTGATAGCTGGCTTGGAAATGGCACACACAGTGAAAGATATGATATACTTGCTGACGTCCTATCAAAGTTTTGGCCAATAAAAATGTGTCTGAAGAACGACCACGATTTTCTCCATGCCAAAATGTCCTACCATCCGATTGTAGTGGGATTCCCAAATCAGCTTTGCACTCTCGCTTTTAGGAACATAGAGATGGCCCAGATGGCATAATAGTCTGTCCTGAATGAGAAAATCAATGATAGTCCTGCCCGTGCCCAGGAGCTAATAGGTGGTGGAAAAGTATAGATATTGCTGATAAATTTGGGGCCACTCAGATGCCTCATGCCCACAGTAATGGATTATAGTGGTGAGTGTAGCTACAGGACGTTGACTGAGGCAATCAACGACATGATTTGAGATCCATGTCTTATACTTGATGTTGACATGGAATTGCTGCAGGTAGGTGGGCCACTTCTGATGGTGGTCATTGTGAAATTTATCCTGTGTCTGTATGAACTACATAGGCTTGTGATCAATGTGGATGATCATCTCCTTTCCCAGAATGTAATGTTTCCATTGACGACATGCTTGTACAATGGAATACATTTCCTTATCATAGGTGGGGTATTTCTGGACAGTATTTGAGAGTGTCTTACTATGGTATGCCATCAGATGACCGTGCTGAGTGAGAACTGCACCTACAACATAGTTAGATGCATCGGTTTCAATCTCGAACGATTGCTGCAGATAGGGAAAGGAGAGTAATTGTGCTGAGCACAAGCGATGCTTCAGATCATCGAATGCCATTGTTCCTCCTTCCCACACACTAAGTTTTCCCTGTCACCGGTATTGGTCATGTGGCTGAGGGCCCATGCAATATGGGATAATACCAACACGAACTGTCGGTAGAAGTTGGCCAGTCCCAAGAAGATTCGAATCTCATTTTGTGTGGTCGGGGCTGGCCAGTCACAGATGAATTGCATCTTATCTGGATCAACATATACCCCATGCTCATCAACAATGTAGCCCGAGTATTGGACCATGTTTATGCTAAAAGAGCGGTTTTCCAAGTTGGCATATAGCTTGTGCTGCCACAGAGTGCGCAAAACCTGCTGAATATGCCGCATGTGCTCCTCCCAAGTTCTACTAAAGATGAGGATGTCATCCAAATATACCACCACAAAATATTTGGTGAAGGGTCTCAATACATCATCCATCAACCTCATGAAAGTGACTGGTGCATTTGTTAAGCCAAAGGGCATGACCAACCATTCGAAGAGACCTTCTTTAGATTTGAAGGATGTCTTCCATGCATCAATTGGTTTGATGGGAACCTGGTGGTAGCCAGACTTTAGGTAAATATTGTTGAAAAACTTTTCCTCCTTGTGTTGGTCAAGAAAGTCATCAATCCTGGGAATTGGGTACCAGTTCCTGACGATGATTTTGTTTTAGGATTTGTAATCAATGCAGAGTCGCCAAGTCCCTTCCTTCTTCTGCACCAGTACAATTGAGATTCCATAAGGGGAGGAGTTGGGTCTGATTTGACCCTTTTGAAGAATCTCTTGGAACTGACGTCTGATTTTGTAATTTTCCATTAGCGAGTGATGATAGAATGGTCCATTAGGTATAGGTGCACCAAGAGTCAGATCAATTGGATGCTTGACTTGGAAGTGCGTAGGTACCTCGATGGGTGCAGAGAAAATGTCTCTGTATTCTTCCATGATCTCGTACACTTGCTTCTGCTACTATGTGTATAGGCCACAGATGTGGTGACGACATTCTACTTACCGTGAGCATGGATTACAAAGAATACAAACTTCCTAGTCTATGAAATGACCTTACTGCATTTCTTAGAAGAGATTAAATAAATAGCGGTAGACAACGCTACCTATGGTATCATGTACGATTGTCTACCCAAAGTAATAATAACACTACGAGGTCTAGAATCATACACATCATGACGCTTCCACAAATATGGTTGTCCTAAAAGAACATCAGAAACTTCAAGGGGAGAAATATCACACAATACCTCATCTTTGAAAGGATTTATGCCGTAAGGCAGATGACATTGTTCGCTGACATGGAGATCTCTTCCTTGGCGAAGCCAACCAATGCTGTAGGGGTGCAGGTGCTGTGGCGTTGGCAGATCCAATCTCTTGACGACCTATTTTGAAATCATGTTCTTCTGACTACTGCTATCGACAATGAAGTGAAGCGGAGCCCCCTTTACCCACATCTATGAGTGAAAGAGGCATTCCCCTTCCTCTGGTTCTTCTGGTTCGCTTGGCCAGACTTTGGTGGTAGCGACACTGGCATTGGGTTCAACATCGATAATCCACTTCTCTCCTTTGGGATTTGATTCAGAATCAAAACCGATATTTGACTTGAAAGGCTTCAACTCGACCTCGAGTGACTGCTTGGGGTGACATTCTTCTATGTTTTTCCAACAGATTTTATGGTACTCACACCATTTTACCATGTCCTTCTTCATCTTCTCATTTCCCTTCTTGTGTTGCGGCTTGGACTGGTTATCTTGAGAGTGGCCATATTTTCTCTATCCCTTGCTATGTGGGTTGGGGTCACCTTTGCCTTGCTTTGGCTGTGAGGAGTTTGTAGATCCAAACTCTCACCTCTTCAACTTAAATTTTTTCTCGATCTGGACAATGTATCTCTAAGTCATACCCAATGAGGTGATGTCCATAAACTCCATTTCTGTTTGAATGTATCTATGCAAACAGCCACAATATTTTATCACCAGATGTCACTCAGAGTCTTTGATACCCAATTTGGTGTGTAGGGTATCGAAGATATTGGTGAAATCTAGTATTGTTTGGTCCCTTTCTTGACGCAGGGTGGTCCATTTGGTGTATTGGTCCTTGTAGCTTCCAACATGGCAGTATTGTTCTTTAATGGCGTCTCGGAAGGAATCCAATGTAGGGGAAACCACAAATATTGAAGATTCCTCTACGACCCTTTTCTCAGAGTAAGTATCCCACTAGTCCTTAACATGGGGGATGGCCTTGAGGAGTGAAAAAGTAATCTTTTCCCTGTCGAAAAAATTGTGGACTGAAAAATACCCTTCAAGAAGATTCAACCATTTATCTACAACATCTGCATCTATTAGTCCTTCAAATAATGGAATATAAAAATTTAATTGTACCTTGAGGGGGTTGCATGGCCACTTGATGAAGATGCTTCTCCTGTGGGCATCCGTCGAAGGATCTGTGCAAATTTGTCCATCATTTCGTTTCTTTGTCGTGTGAGGGATTCCTCGAGCAACATTTTAATAGGATCTCTTACTCCATCATATTTCTTTTCATCCCCCATAGGTTTTTCTCAGGCTCGGCGTGACCGATCTTGCAATGGATCGATTGGTTCGAGTCCCAACTTCTTGTACCCAAATCTTGTCGGGGACATGCACGAAAAAATAAATGAAGAGCAGACTGCTCTGATACCACTGATCCAGATTTAGGAGCAGAACGAAATGATTAACATACTAAATACAATAAACACAGAGATATGAAGAATAACATAGATATCCAGTGAACAATATCTTCTATTGAATGAATGAAATAGGATGAAAGTGTAAAATTACAAAACTGAAACACTTGCTCGAATGGTGGTAGCTATTTATCAGAAGAGATGTGGCTACTATGCACATCCGTCTGAGAAAAATCATTACAATGAGGCTTCAAAGGCCTTTCTGATATTACTCATGAATTCCAAAACCCTAGACATCCAAAAACCTAACCCTAGGAGGTGAAACACCAAAATTTATGTGGGTCCCTATGGGTAAGTTGGTACCTCAACTTCATGGGGTCATAACTTATGCACATGACCTCTGTTTTAGGTGCGCAATAGCCCGTTGGAAAGGTATTTCAGAGAACTACACATTACACCATCAAAATATGACTCAATTTATAGTTTTACTATGGAGAGCCAAAAAAAACACGGTTTAAGCCTCCAAAATAGCCTTGGAAGTAAAACGAGATGTGTTGACATGAAGACATACAAAATAATCCAGTTGGATTAGGTGAGAGGCCACTAGTATCCACCTGAAATATGTGTAGGGATTCAGACAACCCCATAAGTGTAGAACCCATAATTACAAATAAGTACAAAATAACGTGTTGAACCAAAAACGAACAAGAGGAGCCAGTTGGAGTAGGTGGGTGGCTACCAATATCGACCTGGATCAATCCTCCCCCCTTAGGAAGCAATGGTATCATTTGTGTTGGTTTCCCCCGCCAGGTGAGGAAACTTCTGCTGTATTTGGCCCCGGGTGGGCCACTTTCCTTGTTGTAGGAGTTTCCCTTCCTTGACAACCCAATAAAGCTAGATCCTCTGCTGGCGAGTTCCCTTGACCTATGCATCCACTATATGATAAGTGGATGCTTGTTCCATGCAGTCTAGGTTGAGCACTATTGGTGTCAACTATTAGGCGATATTTGAGGTGTCCAATAATGGTGGAAAATATGGCCGAAGGAGGTCCACATTGATGACTGGGTGCAGGCCAAGGAAGGGTGGAGTGTTGAGCTCAAAATCGTTGCTACCCACAACCTTGGTGATAGTGTAAGGACCATAGAAAAGTGGGTGAAGCTTCTGATGGGGCCCTATGAGATGATCCTTCTGCAAATGTAACCAAACTTTGTATCCAACCTGAAACTAGTGCGGTACCCTGTGTTGATCATGCGCTGCTTGTACTTAGCATTGGATTTCTACAAAATCTCCTGGACCTGTTGACAAATGTGCTACGTCCGATCAATGAATCTGGTGTATTTTTTGGTCTCAGACTGAACATGGTAATAGTTTGTCTATGTGGTGGAAAGAGGTAGTGAAATATCAATGTGACCAAAGGGTTGGAATCCCAACCCCACTTGAATTGGGCTATGGTCGGTGGAGCTATGGAGAGCTCTGTTGTAACTATGCTGATTATAGAGAGGACTCTCATCCCATGTATGTGGATGCTTAGAGTTTTACATGCGCAAGAGGATCATAATCATCTGATTGACGAACTCTGTTTGGTTGTATATTTGGGGGTGGAAAGCAGTGGATTTAGTGAGCTTGGTGTCCAACAATGACCAGAGACGCGACCAAAATGTGCCGAGGAACATGCTGTCCTAGTTGGAGATGATGGTATGTGGTATAACAAAATGGAACCACACTCATTTGAATAAATAGCTTGGGAGTATCTATCACTGTGATATTCTTCCTGTAGGTTGTGAGAATGACCATCTTCGAAAATCGATCAATGACCATAAATATGCCATCATTTCCCAACTTGGTGGATGGAAGGCCATACATGTAATCCATTGAGATAGATTCCCAAGGCTTCTCGGGAGTAGGAAGAGGGTTGTATAAGACTTGAATCTTGATGGCTACCTTGGAAATGGCACATGCAGTGCAAGATTTGATATACTTACTGATGTCCTGTTGAAGTTTTGGCCAATAAAAATGTTTCTTAAGAGCGACCGCAGTTTTCTCCATGCAAAAATGTCCTACCATCCGACTGTAGTGGGCTTCCCAAATAATCTTTGCACGCTTGCTTGTAGGAACAAATAGATGGCCCAGATGACATAATAGTCCATCCTGAATGTTAAAATCGGTGATAGTCGTTCCTGTACCCAAGAGGTGATAGGTGGTGGCAAAGTCTGGATCTTACTGATAAAGTTGGGGCCACTCAGATCCCTCATGTCCACATGAATGGAGCACAGTGGTGAGTGCAACTAAAGGAGGTCAAATGAGGTAGTCAACGTCATGATTTGAGATTCTTGTCTTATACTTGATGTTGATATGGAACTGCTACAGGTAGGTGGACCACTTCTGATGGTCGTCGTTCTGCAATTTCCCCTATGTCTGTATGAACTGCAGAGGCTTGTGATAAATGTGGATGATCGTCTCCTTTCCTAAAATGTAATGTTTTCATCGATGACATGCTTGTACAATGGAATACATTTCCTTTTCATAGGTGGGGTATTTCCAGACAGTATCTGATAGTGTCTCACTATGGTATGCCACTAGATGACCGTGCTGAGTGAGAACTGCGCCTACAACATAGTCATATGCATCAATCTCAATCTCGAATAGTTGCTGCAGATCGAGAAAGGAGAGTACTGGAGCAAAGCACAAGTGATGCATCAGATCATCGAATGCTTGTTTTTGTTCCTTCCCCCACACCAAATTTTCCCTGCCACCACCCTTGATCACCTGGCTGAGGGCCCATGCAATAAGGGATAATCCCAACACGAACAGTCGATAGAAGTTGGCCAGTTCCAAGAATATCTGAAGTTCGGTTAGTGTGGTCAGGGCTGGTTAGTCACGGATGGCTTGGATATTAGTTGGATCAACATGTACCCCATGCTCATCAACAATGTAGCCCAAGTATTGGACCCTTCTCATGCCAAAAGATCATTTTTCCAAGTTGGCATATAGCTTGTGCTGCTGCAGAGTGCTCAAAACCTGTTGAATATGTCACATGTGCTCCTCCCAAGTTCCATTGAAAATGAGGATGTCATTCAAATATACCACCACAAAAGAGTTGGTGAAGGGTCTCAATACATCATCCATCAACCTCATGAAAATGGCTGGTGCATTTGTGAAGCCAAAGGGCATGAACAACCATTCAAAGAGACCTTCTTTAGATTTGAAGGCTGTCTTCCATATATTAGTTGGTTCGATGGGAACYTGGTGGTAGCCAAAATTTAGTTCAATGTTGTTGAAGAAATTTCCCCCCYTGAGTTGGTCAAGAAGGTCATCAATCTTGGTAATTGGGTACTGGTTCCTGACGGTGATTTTGTTTAAGCCTCTGTAATCACTGCAGCATTGCCAAGTCCCATCCTTCTTCTGCACCAGTACAATCGGGCTTCYGCAAGGGGAGGAGTTGGGTCTGATGTGCCCCTTTTTAAGAAGCTCTTGGATTTGACCACTGATTTCTTCATTTTCCATTAGCGAGCAACGATAGACTGGTCCATTAGGTAGAGGTGCACCGGGGGTCAGATCAATTGGATGCTTGACTTGACAGTGCATTGGTACCCTAATGGGTGCAGAGAAGATTCCTTTGTATTCTTCCATGATCCCGTCCACTTGCTTCTACTGCAAAGAGAGGCTCTTTGTAGAGGCCACAGATGTAGCGACGACTTTCTGCTTACTATGAGCATGGATCACAAAGAAGAAAAGCTTCCTGGTCTGTGAAATAACCTTACTGCATTGCTTAGCAGAGATTAAATAAATAGTAATAGGCGACGCTACCTATGGTATCCTATATAATTGTCTACCCAAAGTAATAATAACATTGCGGGGTCTAGACTCATACACAACATGATGCTTCCACAAATATGGTTGTCCTAAAAGAACATCACAAACTTCAAGGGGAGAAATATCACACAATACCTCATCTTTGAAAGGCTTGATGCCGTATGAAAAATGACACTATTGGTTGACACAAAGATCTCTTCCTTGGTGAAGCCAACCGATGGTGTAGGGATATGGGTGCGGTGTCATTGGCAGGTCCAACCGCCTGAAGACCTCTGCTGAAATTTGGTTCTTTTGACTGCCACTATTGACAATGAAGTGAAGCGGAGCCCCCTTTACCCACATCTATTAGTGAAAGATGCGACAATGACACTGGGTTCAACATCGATAATCTGCTTCCCTCCTTCAGGATTTGATTTAGAATCAGAAACTTCCTCTGACTCAGAAGCCTTTAGATCGACCACGAGTGACTGCTTGGAGCGATATTCTTCAGTGTTGTGCCAAGGGATTTTATGGTACTCACACCATTTTCCCTTGTCCTTCTTTGTCTTCTCATTGCCCTTCTTGTGTTGTGGCTTAGACTGGTTATCTTGAGAGTGGCCCTCTTTTCTCTGTCCCTTGCTTTGTGGGTTGGGGCTTCCTTTTCCCTACTTTGGTTGTGAGGAGTTTGCAGATCCAAACTATCGCCTCTTCTGCTTAAATTTCTGCTCGATCTTGACAACGTATCTATAATCCATACAAAATGAGGTGATGTACAGAAACTCCATTTATGTTTGAATGTATCTATGAAAACATCCATGGTATTTGAGCATCAGATGTCGCTCAGAGTCTTTGATACCCAATTTGGTGCGCATGGCATGGAAAATACGGGTGAAATCTGGTACTATCTAGTCCCTTTCTTGATGCAGTGGTGCATCTGGTGTACTGGTCCTCGTAGCTTCCAACATGGTAGTATTGTTCTTTAATGGCATCCTAGAAGGAATCCCATGTAGGGGTAACCAAAAATAATGCAGATTCATCTACGACCCTTTGCTCAGAGTAAGTATCCCACCATCCTTATAATGGGGGACGACCTTGAAGAGTGCAAAAGTAATCTTTTCCTTGTCGGAAAAATTTTGGACCGAAAAATATCCTTCGTGCAGATTCAACCATTTATCTACAACATTCACATCTATTAGTCCTTCAAATAATGGAATATCAAAATTTACATGTACCTTGAAGGGGATTGCATGGCCGCTTGATGATGATGCTTCTCCCATGGGCAATCGTCGAAGGATCTGTGCAAAGTTGTCCATCATTTCATTCCTTTGTAGCACAAGGGATTCCTTGAGCAACATTTTAATAGGATCTCCCACTCCATCATCTTTCTTGTCATCCCCCATGGGTTGTTGTCAGGATCGACGCGACCGATATTGCAATGGCTTGATTGGTTCGAGTCCCAACTTCTTGTACCCAGATCTTGTCGAGGAAATGCACGAAAAAATAAATGAAGAGCAAACCGCTCTGATACCACTAATACGGATTTAGGAGTGGAACAAACTAATTACTATACTGAATACAATAAACACATATATATGAAGAACAACAGAGATATCCAATGAACAATATCTTTTATAGAATGAATGAAATATGCTGAAACTGTAAAAATGCAGAACTGAAACACTTGCTCGAATGGTGGTACCTATCTTTGAGAAGAGATGTGGCTGCTACATGCATCCGTCTGAGCATAATCATTACAATGAGGCTCCAAAGGCCTTTTTGATATTACTCATGAATTCCAAAACCCTAGAAATCCCAAAACCTAACCCTAGGAGGTGAAACACAAAAATTTACGTGGGCCCCTATGGGTAAGTTGGTACCTCAACTTATTTGGGTTGTAACTTTTGCATACAACCTCCATTTTAGGTGCGTGACATCCTGTTGGAGAGGTATTTCAAAGAGCTACACATTACACCATCAAACTCAGACTCTGTCTACATTTTGACTATGGCGAGCCAAAAAAACATTGTTTAGGCCTCCAAAACGACCCTGGAAGTACAGAAAGATTTGATGACATGAAAACATACAAAATAATCTAGTTGGATTAGGTGAGAGGCCACCAATATCCTTCTGGAAGATGTGTAGGGCTTCATAAAACCACAGAAGTGTAGAACCCACAATTACAAAGAAGTACAAAAGAACGTACTGAACCAAAAACAGATAAGAGGATCCAGTTGGAATAGGTGGGTGGCCACCAATATCCACCTGGATCAATCCTCCCCCCTTAGGAAGAAGTGGTATCCATTGCGTTGAGTTCCCCAATCAAGTGAGGAAAATTCTGCTGGATTGGGCCCTGGGTGAGCCAGTTGCCGTGGTGTAGGGGCTGTCCTGCCTTGAAAACCCGATAAAGCTGGATCCTCTGCTGGCTAGTGCCCTTGACCTGTGTGTCCACTATCTAATTAGTGAATGCTTGTTCCTTGCAGTCAGGGTTGAGCTTTGTTGGTGTCAGCTGTTCTGCGATCTTCGAGGTGTCTAATAATGGAGGAAAATTTGGCCGAAGGAGGTCCACATTGAACACTGGGTGCATGCCAAGGAAGGGTGGAGTGTTGAGCTCAAAAGAATTGCTACCCACAACCTTGGTGATAGTGTAAGGCCCATAACGAAGTGGGTGAAGCTTCTGATGGGGCCCTGTGAAATGCTCCTTCTGCAAATGTAAGCGGACTTTGTCTCCAACCTGAAACTGGTGCGGTACCCTGTGTTGATCATGGTGCTGCTTATACTTAACATTAGATTTCTGAAAAATCTCCTGGACCTGTTGGTGGATGTGTTGAATTTGATCGATGAATCTGGTTGCTTTGTTGGTTTCAAACTGAACATGGGAATATTTTGTCTGTGTGGTGGCAAGAGGTAGTGCAACATCAATGGGACCAAATGGTTGGAATCTTAGCCCCACCTGAAATGGGCTATGGCCAGTGGAGCTATGGAGAGCCATGTTGTAACTGTGTTGAACATAGAGGAGACTCTCATCCCATGTACGTGGATGATAAGAGTTGTAGATGCACAGGAGGTGCAAAATCATCCGATTGATGACCTCTATTTGGCCGTTTGTTTGGGGGTGGAAAGCAGTGGATTTAGTGAGCTTGGTGTCCAACAATGACTAGAGACTCAACCAAAATGTATTGAGGAACCTTTTGTCACGGTTGGGGAATATGGTTTGTGGTATCCCAAAATGGACCCACACTCTTTTGAAGAAGATATTGGCAGTATCTGCCGCTATGATATTATTCTTGCAGGTTATGAGGATGGCCATATTCAAAAACTGATCAATGACCACAAATACACACTCATTGTCTTCCTTGGTGGACGGAAGGCCAAATATGTAATCCATTGAGATATAGTCCTAAGGCTTCTCGGGAGTAGGAAGAGGGGTGTATAAGCCTTTCTTCTTGATGCTTGGCTTGGGAATGGCACATGAAGTGAAAGATATGATATATTTTCTGACGTCCTATCAAATTTTTGGCCAATAAAAATGTTTCTGAAGAATGACCATAGTTTTCTCCAAGCCAAAATGTCCTGCCATCCAACTGTAATAGGCTTCCCAAATCATATTTGCACGCTCGCTTGTAGGAACATAGAGATGGTCTATATGGAATAATAGTCTGTCCTGAATGTGAAAATCGATGACAGTCATTCTTGTACCCAAGAGCTGATAGGTGGTGGTGAAGTTCGCATCTTGCTGATAAAGTTGGGGCCACTTAGATGCCTCATAAATGGAGTACAGTGGTGAGTGCAGCTACGGGAGGTCGACTGAGGCAGTCAAAAACATGATTTGATATCCTTGTCTTATACTTGATGTTGAGATGGAAATGCTACAGGTAGGTGGACCACTTTTGATGGCGGTCGTTCTACAATTTCCACTGTGTCTATATGAACTGCAGAGGCTTATGATTAGTGTGGATGATTGCCTCCTTTCCCATAATGTAATGTTTCCATTGATGATAGGCTTGTACAATGGAATACATTTCCTTGTCATAGGTGGGGTATTTCTAGATAGTGTCTGAGAGTGTCTCACTACGGTATGCCACCAGATGACCGTGCTGAGTGAGAACTGCGCCTACAATATAGTTAGATGCATCAGTCTCAATCTTGAACGATTGCTGTAGATTGAGAAAGGAGAGTACTGGAGCTGAGAACAAGCAATGCTTTAGATCATTGAATGGTCGTTGTTGTTCCTTCCCCCACACTAACTTTTACCTGCCACCACCCTTGGTCACCTGACTGAGGGCCCATGCAATATGGGATAATCCCAACACGAACCGTCGGTAGAAGTTGGCCAGTCCCAAGAAGCTCTGAAGCTCGGTTAGTGTGCTCGGGGCTGGCCAGTGACGCATGAATTGGATCTTATATGGATCAACATGTACCCCATGCTCATCAACATTGTATCCCAAGTATTTGACCTTGTTCATGCCAAAAGAGGATTTTTCCAAGTTGACATATAAATTGTGCTGCCTCAGAGTGCTCAAAACTTGCTGAATATGTCGCATGTGCTCCTCCCAAGTTCTGCTGAAAATGAGGATGTCGTCCAAATATACCACCACAAAAGAGTTGGTGAAGGGTCTCAATACATCATCCATCAACCTCATGAAAGTGGCTGGTGCATTTGTTAAGCCAAAGGTCATGACCAACCATTTGAAGAGACATTCTTTAGATTTGCAGGCTATCTTCCATACATCAATTGGTTCGATGGGAACCTGGTGGTAGCCAGACTTTAGGTCAATCTTGTTGAAGAAATTTTCCCCCTTGAGTTGGTCAAGAAGGTCATCAAGCCTGGGAATTAGGTATCGGTTCCTCACARTGATTTTGTTTAAGGCTCTTTAATCAATGTAGAGTCGCCAAGTCCTGTCCTTATTCTTCACCAATACAACCGATCTTTCGCAGGGGGATGAGCTGGGTATGATGTGCACCTTTTGAAGAATTTATTGGATCTGACGCCTTATTTCTTCATTTTCCATCAGCGAGCGATGATAGACTGGTCCATTAGGTAGAGGTGTACCGATGGTCATATCAATTGGATGATTGACTTGACAGTGCGTCGGTACCCCGGTGGGTACAGAGAATATGTCTCTGTATTCTTTCACTATCCCATTCACTTTCTTTTGATGCAAAGAGAGGCTCTGTGTAGAGGCCACAAATGTGGAAGTGACCTTCTTCTTATAGTGAGAACGAATCACAAAGAAGTCGAACTTCCCGATCTGTGAAATGACCTTACTGCATTTCTTAGTAGAGATTAAAGAAATAGCGGTAGGTGGTGCTACCTCTGGTATCCTGTACAATTGTCTACCCAAAGTAATAATAACACTGCAGGGTATAGAATCATACATAGCATGAAAATTCCACAAATATGGTTGTCCTAAAATAACATCACAAACTTTAAGGGGATCAATATCACACAATACCTCATCTTTGAAAGGCTTGATGCCATAGGGAAGATGACACTGTTGGCTGACACAAAGATCTCTTCCTTGGCGAAGCCAACTGATGGTGTAGGGTTGCGAGTGTAGTTTCATTGGAAGGTCCAACCACTTGATGATCTCTTCTAAAATTGGGTTTTTTCTGACTGCCGCTATAGATAATGAAGTGAAGCGGAGCCCCCTTTACCCACATACATGAGTGAAAGAGGCGTTCCCCTTCCTCTGGTTCTTCTGGTTTTCTTGGTCTGACTTTGGTGGTAGCGATAATAGTACTGGGTTCAACATCGATAATCTGCTTCCCTCCTTCAGGATTTGGTTTAGAATCAAAATCGACCTCTGACTCAGAATCCTTCATCTCAACCACGAGTGACTGCTTGGTGCGACATTCTTCAGTGTTTTTCCAAGGGATTTTATGGTACTCACACCATTTTCCCTTGTCCTTATTCATCTTCTCATTGCCCTTCTTGTGTTGTAGATTGGACTTGTTGTCCTTAGAGTGGCCCTCTTTGCTCTGTCCCTTGGTGTGTGGGTTGGGGCCGCCTTTTCCCTACTTCGACTGTGAGGATTTTGCAGATTCAAACTCTCGCATCTTCTGTTTAAATTTAAGCTCAATCTTGACAACGTATCTATAAGATGTACCCAATGAGGTGATGTAAAGAAACTCCATTTTTGTTTGAATGTATCTATGCAAACAACCACGGTATTTGAGCACCATATGTCGCTTAGAGTCTTTGATACCCAATTTGGTGTGCATGCTATGGAAAATATTGGTGAAATCTGGTACTGTCTGGTCCCTTTCGTGACACAGGGTGGTCCATCTGGTGTATTCGTCCTCGTAGCTTCCACTAGGGAAGTATTGTTCTTCAATGGCGTCCCAGAAGGAATCCCATGTAGGCACAACAAAAAATATTGTAGATTTCTCTATTTCCCTTTTCTGAGAGTAAGTATCCCACTAGTCCTTAACATGGGGGACGAACTCAAGGAGTGAAAAGCGATCTTTTCCCTGTCGGAAAAATTGTGGATAGAAAAATACCCTTTGAGAAGATTAAACCATTTATCTACAACATCAACATCTATCAGTCCTTCAAATAATGGAATATCAAAATTTACATGTACCTTTAAGGGGGTTGCATGGCCGTTTGATGAAGATGCTTCTCCCGTGGGTAGTCGTAGAAGGACATGTGTATTGTTGTCCATCATTTCGTTCCTTTGTCACGCGAAGGCTTCCTCAAGCAAAATTTTAATAGGATCTCATGGTCCATTATATTTCTTTTCATCCCCCATGGGTTTTTTTCAAGCTCGTCGCGACTGATCTTGCAATGGATCGATTGGTTCGAGTCCCAACTTCTTATACCCAGATCTTGTCGGGGACATGCACGAAAAAATAAATGAAGAGAAAACCACTCTGATACCATTGATCTAGATTTAGGAGCGAAATGAACTGATTAACATAATGAATACAATAAACACATAGATATGAAGAAAAACACATATATCCAATGAACAATATCTTCTATTGAATGAATGATATAGGATGAAACTGTAAAACTGCAGAACTGAAACACTTGCTCGAATGGTGGTAGCTATCTCTGAGAAGAGATGTAGCTACAATGCGCATCCGTTTGAGCAGAATTATTACAATTAGGCTCCAGATTCCTTTTTGATATTAGTCACAAATGCTAAAACCCTAGACATCCAAAAACCTAACTCTAGGAGGTGAAACACCAAAAGTTATGTGGGTCCCTATGGGTAAGTTGGTACCTCAACTTGTCGGGGTCATAATGTTTGCATACAACCTTCATTTTAGGCACGTGATAACCCATTGGAAAGGTATTTCAAAGAACTACACATTACACCATCAAACTCTGACTTTGTCTACAATTTGACCATGGCAAGCAAAAAAAAACACTGTTTAGGCTTCCAAAAAGGTCCTGGAAGTACAACAAGATGCGCTGACATGAAAACATACAAAATAAGGTAGTTGGATTAGGTGAGAGGCCACCAATATCCACCTGGAAGATGTGTAAGGATTCAAAAAACCCCATAAGTGTAGAACCCACAGTTACAAAGAAGTACAAAAGAACGTGTTGAACCAAAAATGAACAAGAGGAGCCAATTGGAATATGTGGGTGGCCACCAATATCCACCTAGATCAATATCCTTAAAATCTTTCTTTTTTCTATAAGATTTCTTGGACATCTTTTTCTAACCTAAACTTCCTTCTTCTAAAAAATTTCTTTATTGTATTTTATTGGAGACATTTTCAACTTGGTCATTCTCTTAAAATGTTGTGATGTGTATATGGTAATATAATGAGTACATCATGTGAATTTTTTTTACTATCTCCTCTCATATTTCAATACTTTATTTATTGTGATTTCTTATGTGTGAATATCTTCTTTTATAGTTGGTATTATGTGCATATCAATTGATATTAAAACCTAGTGATCATGGTCTTTCAATACAGTCACTCACAAGAATCTTCTTTTGCTTAGGGGATAGGAACAACCACAAACAATGAAGTTAAGACCCTGGTGTTTTGGCAAAGCTTCACATTACTCACTGCTCAAACCCAACTGAAAATCCTAATAATTGGGGACTTACCTATAATAATTCGAACAATGGGGGACCAAAGCAATCTAACCTCCCCAACAATATTAAGCATCCTTCAATGTGAAAAATTCCTCACTCATAAATTTACATAGGCATCGTTCTTCCAATTCCTAGGAGAGAATAACTATGAAGTAAATGGAAAAACAATTGCATCCTTAATGATGGATTACTCATTAACAAAAAAAAAGAAGAAATTCAACATAACATGCATTCTCATCCATAAATAAAAAAACATGGTGTGAGGCCGTTGGGGCCCATTCATGGTTTGCACTTAGTAAGAATCACAAGTGAAGGAGATCCTCCTTGCCACTTTGGGTCAGCTTAAAATTATTAGATAAGGTGAATCCTTCTAGTTCCAACTCAACTTGCTATTTCATATGTCCTTTAAAATGCGAGCCCATCATGCTCTTGAAACCCATCTATGGTATCTTGGCACTCTTTTTTTTTTAAACTTTGTCTTCCTAGTGTTGAGACCTCTCTCTTTAAGTATCTTGAATGGTTGTGTATGTCTTCATGCCTGCCATGATTGGAGGTGGAGATTACCTTGGTAGAATCAAATATTGCATTCATTTCCCCAAATTTTTCCTTTCACCCAATGTGTCAAAGCCATTAACTTAAGAATGAAACACACATGTTGTCTCTATTGTTTAGACAAATAATTAAATTCCATTATATAACAGTTGAAGAAATGTGAAGGAAATTATGATATTGCAAGATAAATGACCTTCTGTGTTGGTTTTATTGATGTAGTTTTCAAGCTCAGTTAAATACTATAAGGGTTAAGAGAGAGTGAAACACCTAGTTATCCCACGAAGAAATTCATATGCATCTTTTCCAACTTCAGCTCAATGAGGTAATGACAAAATTCATCTGACTAAGTCCATAAACATTTAACAACTCTTTGGGAGTGAATAGAAACATTAAAGACATCAAGTGATATGTGGGCTTGGCCTTATCAACTTTGTTGAGCTCCAATGAGGAACCTCTTCTAACCATAGCCCAACCAACAATCATTCTTGCATCTCTAGAATCAATAGCCAGTGTCTACTCTAAATTCTAAATTTTATGTCCATTATGTCTCTATGTTTTTTTGATTTATTATTATTCTTTAAAAATACTTTAGATAGTATACATGTTGGATTGTGAGCAAGAAAACATGGGTTTTGTTGTTAGGACATAGTTAATATTTTTTTCTCCATTGTATGGGTAAGCCAACAATATTTTAGTTCAATACAACCAACAATTTCTCTCTCTCTCTCTCTCTATATATGTGTGTGTGTGTGTGTGTGTGTGTTAAAAAATCTCCTCTCTTACTTCCATAATTGATCGCTTGTGATTTTCTTGTGCATGAATATCTTCTTGCATTGTTGGTATTATGTGCATATCAACTGATATTAGAGCCTAACAATCATGGTCTCTCCATCTAGTCACCTTAATGGTTTCTCTCTCTCTCTCTCTCTCTCTCTCTCTCTCTCTCTCTCTCTCTCTCTCTCTC
>SNQJ01S0040321.1:54017-64655 GCA_010110895.2 Picea sitchensis
AAAGCACGCCCCTCCGAATTTCATCAAGAAGATAAATAAAATTCCCTCAGTCCAGATCCAAGGAAACTCCAAAACCCTTTCCCTAAAATTTGCAGATCATGCTCTCATTGGAGAATTCATCAGAATCTGGTCGTCGTCGCTAGCAATGGCGATCTAGATCGACAAGAACTGGAAGCCTCATTTGAAAGGTAATCTCTCTCACTTTCTCTGTGGAAGGGGTTTTTTCGCCTTTTTATTTGAAGAAAAATCAGATCGGGACCTCATTTTCAGAAGCAACCCATATTTCATGGGCTCAAGAGGTATGTACCTTAACAGTTGGACCCCATATTTTAGCCCATAAAATGACATTCCCAATGTCATTCCTGCCTGAGTTCATGTGAATTTCCTTCCCCTTCATTGCTAGAACGATGAAACAATTCGCAGCATAGGCAACACCCTAGGAAAATTTATAGAGAAAGCTTAACCAAAAGACGGTATCCAAGCCTGTGCATGGATTTATGTGGAAGTCAATCTTGAAAATGGATTGCTTGAAGTTGTAAATATCACTTTGGACAGTTGGAATTATCTGCAAGAAGTTAACTATGAACAATTACCCTTCAAATGCAAAGTGTGTCATGAATATGGACATTTCACAAAAAATTATCCAAAATCCCCTCCCGAAGTCCCTCCTAAAGAGACAGAACAATGGAAGCAACACAAAAGGAAAAAACATCCTCGTCAAGGAGAAAACCCTAAACCCTCTTCTCCTCCCTCTTCCTTTGCGCCTAAGTTGTCTCAAGACCTTGATCCCCCCTTCCTCCTGAAACACACGAATTAATCCTTGAAGAGCCCCCTCTGTCACTTCCTGAGTCCATCCTCCTTCATGTTCCTTCTGTGAACCCCTCCTCCCCCACCCCTCTCTGATTCTCCCTGCCCAACCTAAAGAATGAGAAGCAGAATAAATTTCATAGGGGGGTTCAGAATCCGACTCCCACACCTCCCCAATCAGGAAAGTAGGTCGAAGATCCAACCTGCAAAAGCTAGAAAAGAGATTGAATTGGGAAAGAAGACAACTTTAGACTTACACACCAAGAAATAAACAAGACAGAAAAGAAACCAAGGCAGACCTAGCCCCCACAAGGGAAACTCCAAGTCATCTAAATGATTAAATACATCTCCTGGAATTACAGGGGATTAGGGAGTTGTCACAAGCTCTCGTTGATACACGATCTAATTAAGGTAAAAAACCCACAATTCCTTATGCTCCAAGAGACAAAACTGAAGGACGTTGACATCCTTCAAGAAAGCAATTACATCATGTGTGAATGCAAAGGAGTAGAAGTAAGCTCGAGAGGAGCCTCGAGAGGCATATGTACTCTTTGGAATCCAAGAACTTTCAGCCTACAAAGATGGAAGTCCACGACTCATTGGATTCAAACAACTCTGCTCCACCAACCCACGGGTAACACCTTTTCTATTTTTAATGTGTACATGCCTTCCATCTACCATGAAAAAATAGACTGTTGGAACTCTCTTCAATATTTACGCGATCATTTTGACCACAAAGATCTCATCTTTGCGGGATATTTCAAAACCATCCTCCACCCTAAAGAAAAAAAAGGTTGCTCTCTAGTCAGGAACCCCTCAAGAGACTGCTTCGATGATCTTATCTCCTCCTTCAACTTCATGGAAATTAAACCCACCAATGGATGTTTTACTTGGTCAAATAGACGCGTGGAACTAGGCCACATTGTTTCCCACCTGGATCGCTTCCTTCTCAGCACCTCCTTTATTGATGACTCCTTATCCCCATCCTCTTGTATCCTCACTTGGTCTGGCTTGGATCATCATCCCATCTCCCTCTGTATCTCCCCCTCTAAAAAATTCGACCCCATCCCCTTCAAATTCAATTTCTTGTGAATCTTTGATCCTTCCTTTTTTGAGACTGTTACCTCTACTTGGAATTGTTGGATAAAGGTCTCTCCAAACTTTGTTTGAGAACAGAAACTCAAAAGAAGAAAGAACTTCCTCAAAGAATGGGCAAAATCCAAAAAAGAAAAATATTTAGATAACAAAAATAAGAAAATTAGGGCAATGGAAGAAAACAAAAGAAAAATGGAAAAAGAAGCAATCACTCACTCTCTCCTCATTAAGGAACATCAAGAATTCATAGAATATCAAAAAATTCAGCACACGGAGGAAGAGCAATGGAGGCTCAAATCAAGAAGTCTATGGCTCAAATCTGGCGATCGAAATACCAAATATTTTCAAAGACAAGCCCAAGCTAGACTTTGGAGAAACAAAGTTTCTGAGATCACCAGAGAGGATGGGACTAAGATAAATGATTTCCGCCAAATCCAAGAGGACGAAAAAAGACACTTTGAAAATATTCTAACTAAGGAAGGGAATGTCAACCTCAACATTCAAGAAGACATGTTAAATAACATTATGAATCTTATTGAGCAAGAAGATAACATCAAACTAACTCAAGATGTCACAGAAAAATAGCTTCATGTGGCCATTTTCTAATGCATCCAGAAAAATTCCCTGGCCTGGCAGATTTAATGCCCACTTCTTTCAAAATTGTTGGCATATAATCAATATAGACCTCCTGAGAATAATAAAGTATGTTCAAAAAACTACAAAAATTGGTGGCAACACAAACACCACTTTCCTTGCTCTCATCCCAAAGGAATGAAACCCCTCCTCCTTCTCTAGATCCAGACCCATTTCCCTTTGTAACATCTCCTACAAGATTTTTTCTAAAATCCTAGCCTACCGCCTCAAACCTCTTCTCCATAAGATCATTTCCCCCAACCAAAGTGGTTTTTTTGAGAAAAGACAAATGATTAACAACATCATTCTAGTACAGGAAGAAATTCATTCAAGTAGGAAGTGATGGGAGATTCTTTTTTTTTGTTCTAACAAGGTTTGGCTTCAGCCTGAAAATACTCTCATGCATCTCTGCTTGAATCTCAAACCCCTGGATTTCCCTGCTAATAAATGGAAGGCCCATTGAGTTCTTCAAGAGCTCTCAAGGACTGTGTGAGGGATTCCTTTTATCTTCCCTCCTCTACATCTTAATGGAAGAATCCTTGGGAAGGAAAATTGAAAGAGATCGCCTCAGCAAAGAAATCCCTCGTATTAAAATAACTTGTGGTGTGAAAATAATAAACCACTCACAATTTGTTGATGATACCCTCCTAATTGGTGGGGCCTCTATCACCATAGCTAAAATATTCAAAACTTCTATGTACAATTTCACCCACGTCTTAGGGGGACTCGTCAATAGTACCAAATCTAAAATCTATACGTGGAAATCCTCTCCAAGAGCAGCCCAAATCATCGCCAATATATTTTGTTTCTCCCTCGTTGAAAAATGGAAAACCTTCAAATACCTTGGCATTCCCATATGTCTCAATTCCCTCCCTAGCTCCACCTGGAATCAAATTGTGGATAAAATCAAGATTAAATTTAACCAATGGGGCTCCCTCTGGCAGGTCGAGTGGTTCTTCTTAAATATTTTCTCTCTGCTCTCCATATCTTTCATTTCTCTACCCTTATATCTCCTCAAAGCATCAAAAATTCCATCTCCTGATATTTGAGACGCTTTCTTTGGGAAGAGGGAAAGAATGACACTAAGAAGTTCCATCTGGTTAATTGGAACATAGTCAAAACCCCTAAAGTTAATGGAGGACTGGGCATCAAATATCCAAACCTCTGCAACTTGGCAATTGGCTCAAAAATTTTATGGAGGCTAATCACGGGAAATTCAAAATGATGGAAACAAATTCTACTAAAAAAATACTTAACAAGAGACAGACTCAGGTGTTTAGATCCTAAACACTACATTAGGAGAGGATCTCCCATTTGGAAACTCCTCTCAACCTCCATCCTTCTTGTTCAAATTCATCTCACCTAGATACCAAGAAATGGGAAAAGGATTATGATCAAGTCGGATAGCATAATGGGGAACCCACCAATTTGGCATCAAAATAGACTTCGGCCTCTTCTCATTTGGTTAAATTTGCAAGGCCCTAAATATATCTTTGACATCTCTAAATGGAAAAGCGAATCAGGGCAATGTATTGGATGGAAATTCGAGAATGTTCCAACAAACTTCCAGGAAGAAGCCCATTCTTTAAAACTCATCTTGCACGGCTACACTCCCATTCACATACTCTTCAAAGAAATTAGAGGTTGGGGAAAGGGAGATTATTCTTTCAAGCATGGGTACAACTTTATTTTATCTCAAACGGGTCTTCCTCCTCAGGAGAATATCTAGAAAAACATTTGGAAAATAGACAATCCTCCCAATATAAACTTTTTTAGTTGGCTTGTTGCTCATGACAAGATCCTCACGAGGGTAAATATTCTCAAAAGAAATATAAACGACCCTTTCAGATGTGAACTATGTTGTAGTGCCCTAGAAACCTCTCAACACATATTCCTTCAATGCCCCTTTTCAAAATCATTTTGGAAGGTTTCCCTTTAGAATCTACACCAAAAACTTGGATGGCCTTCTCACCCTAAAAATTTGTTCAATCGATGGCAAGCTTCCTACAGAGGCACTATCCTCAAAAATCCATTTTTCAACCATCTTTTCAAATCCCTCCCTAAGTATATATGTTGAAAAATATGGCTTTCCCACAATCGAGCTATCTTCTCCAACCTTCGCCCTCCCCCTAAACTTGTAGCCAAGAAATCCCTAACCCTCCTCGCAGAATTCTTCCTCTCTAATTCCAAAACTCTCAATCTCCTCTCCCTTACTAATGAGGAAACCTCTTGGCTAACCTCTTTCTTCCCCTCTGCTCCACTTACACCCTCTATTCCCTCCCCTTCACCTAGATATTCCTAGCAGCTTCATTCCGACCTTGATTTTTTCCATTGGCACAACAAACTATCGAGTCACTCTCTCTACTTTGATGGCACTTCTAAATGCAATCCCGAGGTGGCAAGAGAAAGAGGGGTCATTATTTTCCCATGAGGAAACAAAGTCCTTTCCTTTCATTAGAGCTTTGGAATAGCTTCAAACAATCAAGTGAAAGCTTACACTCTGTTACAGGGTCTCCTTCTTGCAAAAAAATGAACATCCACTCTCTCTCAGTCATAGGAGACTCCAAATTAATCATCAACCATGCACGGAAAGGAACCCACCCAAAAAATAACTTTCCCAATTCCATCTCCCACCATATCTACCTAGCCTCCCAACCCTTCCACAATTTAATCTACTTCCATGTTTTTAGACAYAATAACAAGGACATTGACGAGCAAGCAAACCTACTTGTAGCTAAAGTRTCAGGTTCGTTGTATGGAAATAAGMACCCCTACCACAGCCCTATCCCTTGATGTTCATGTTGATTTTTCTTATGGCCCTCATCCCTGCCCTATGGTAAGGGGCCACCTCGTCCCTCCACCTCTAAATCTACCCTTTGATCCTCCTGTCGTGTGCTTTCCCTTCGAGTCACCTCGACACTTATCCAGCTCGTGCCATCCTCCCCTCCTTATTAACTCCCCTCAAGCATGGAAGTCCCTTCACCGGCCTTCCCCCTACATCCTTTTCCATTTCTCTCTATATCTGGACTTGGATCACTTTCCACTTGTTTTCTTTGAAATCACCTTGGTACTCTACTCCCTCTCTAGGAATTAACGATTGCAATTCAATTAGCAGATCAGTCCATCTCATCTCATGCATGCATCCTCACAACATTACTCCAAATCGCCTCATGTACTTCACATGGGAGATGGATAACTCCTATTTCATAGCCACTCTTTCACTCCAAGTGGTCACCATGTGCATTTATACGCTCGTCTGGGAAGACGCCTTCTCCTCCTTCAAAGCCATTGGCCTCTTCCTTCTTCTCCTAGAACAGACTTGCAGCTCCACGAATATGAGGCAGAATCAGAGAGGATGATGAGCAACCACAGATGAGGATCATGGTGATCTGGTTCACACAATTCAAACTTTGCAAATTAATCTCATATTTTTATTAGCAAATGTTTTTTCTATCATGGAAATCATAGTTCAACAAAGAAAACACCAATAGAGGATGTGCATTGAATGTGAATCCCTAAGGAAACAGCTTGTAGACCTACAATTCGTCGATGGACCAGCTTCTCCTTCTGCTTCCCCAACCATTTATGATGAAGCTTAATCTCTGGGGCCCAGGAACCAGAACTTGGAGTTAAACGTCTCTCTATAGTAGCCAGAAGATGAAGAACCCGACGACCAGGACACGCATAATCTTTCTGAGTAAATGCAATGTTGTTTTGTCTATGTGTTAGGCTCTTTTTATAGAATTTACTTTGTCAAAGCAAATATAGCCAAGAGTACTTCAAAAAAACTCTCCTATGGAACCTCCCCAACTCCAGTCTAGAGAACATGGGAGAATTCAAACTTTGTTTTACTATTCTTCTAGACTTATGATGTAAACTCTTTGCATTTTCACGGACCTTTTTAATATATTTTTTTTCCTGGTCTCTATTAAAAATAATATAAAGGTTACATCCATCATTTCTTCAAAAAGAGATTTAAAATGTCGAAAGGTGTCTTACGACCTTGCCATGATCCATAAAGTTTGATACAACAATTATCATTGATTCAAAGAGCCTTCAAAATATATGTATTATTTTAAGTACTAAAAATATCCACGAGGCTATTGTGGTTGGCCATATAATCTAAAAGACCAAATAAAAACCATACAACATATTTTGTGACCAATCCATAGAGTAAACAACCCTAATCTTTCCCCATTAACAAAGCAATATTAAACAATTCACTTAAAATTTCACTTTTTGCACAAATAAAACCCTAATTTAGGAAGACGTCACCCCTTTAGGGGACGTTTTTCCACTTTGAGGAAGTCGTTGGTGTTGGAGAAGAAAGGGTAGGCCTCCAAAGGCCACATGTTAAGAATATAATCACTCTCATCATGGTGAATACCTTTCTCCTCCTCAAACGTCCATGTGTCAAAAGAGCGGCATCTCGCCACCATGCCCTAGCCCCAAAATAATGATGTCAAGCTCAAAAATAGGACGTTTTTCCCCTCCTGGGAAAATCCTTTGGAAAGTGAGGGTTGGGATAGGTCGTCCAAGTCATCATCAAGGCCTTCCAAGTCTAATCTCTCTCATCTAGCATGCGGGCCCCTGGTGTCCAACCTGTGGGCTTGTAGCCCCCATGGAAGCCCAAGCTAGGATCATTCTCCCAAAACGGTCCACCAACTAGGTCTTGAAAAGACAAATGAGCACGCCCTCCAAGGATCTCAAGTCATAACATCATGATAAGTGAATCCAATCAATAAATAATCCACATAAGCATGTGCATCAAAGATCACTATATCAAACAATTAACAACTCAAAGACACTATGCAACTTGTCAAGCTTGAATATGGGAGTGTTGATGACGTGTCCTATTGGGTAGATCTTTCCCTAGGTCAAAGAGAGTTTCCAAGAGATCCCTCTCTAAGCTGTAGATTTTAACCTTGTACAATATTTATTGCAAACTGATTTTCAGTAAAAGAATATAAAATATACAATGGCAAATACAAACATTACACAGAGATTTTTCCCCTGGAAACCCAAACCCGGAAAACCAACATATTTTTTATTCATTCATCATGATACATTGTTTACAATACAATATACATATAGGATCCAGTGGCATACAAAACCCTAACCCAATGACCTGGATTAGTCAACAACCCTAATTCCTTAACCGGAAATAGAAAACCATCAGCAAAAAACCATGTGCTGAAAAACCACCTAAATATGTGACATGTTTCCTGAGGCAGAAAAATTATGTCGATGTAAAGTGGATGAAGTGGTTGGGGTCAGGACTCAATGGGCATATGGCTCATGACATATAAGGGGTCATAGTGTCTCATTCATGGGTGTCTTTGTAGAGGGTGTGTGGTACCTTCGTCCGCAATGCACTTTTCCCAAACCCGTCAATTGCCTTTTATCTTTCTTTCTTTATTTTCTTTTAATATAGCATAACGAGAGGTCGAAGGTCACTACCCTAGTGTGGTGACTAGGTGATGGCAATGTCACCCAAAAACACCTAATGGAAATGATAAGGTTGGCTCCTGATGAGACCCCCTTTCTCTCAGCCATGCAACTGAGAGCCATTAACCTAGTTTGGTGACCAGATGATGGTAATGTCATACCACTACATATTCATGGACATGATAGGTCAACTCATCAGGAGACATCCTATCCTTGAACTAACCTTTTAAGCATTATTTATTATATTGTGGGTCCCTTTATTTAAAGATAAGTGTTTGATTGCTTTCTTGGGTGATCCCTAGGCGAAGAATCTGGAAGGTTTATACAAGGCTTTTATATTTTACCCAACATCAACCCCTCTGGGCCTTTAGTCCCTTCTTTCCAGAATGAGGGACAACCCCTTCTCGGGTCAATACACCCTAAAATACTAAGAGATAATGAAATGGAGGGGAATAATGATGGAAAGTGGTAAGTATGGTTGGGAACGGTGCGATGGCTCATTAAGGGAGTTCCCAGTAGCAAACCCATCCCCAAGGAAAACCACTTACTAGAGCACAATGTCAACTACCAAGGTAAAGTAGGGAAAAAGCCATAATGTCCAAGAACATATCATGAAATCTAGAGAAATCTAAGATACAACATAATCAAATGGATTAAAAATTGAAATTATGCTCACCATAATACTGACTTGTACCTCATGGAGCAAGGCCCACTGCCTTTCGGAAGCCAGTTGATGTGGTGTATGCCATCTGCAAACATGTGACAATATGTGGTGGTGAGTGGGATTCCCATATGTGCAAAAGGGTATTGTTGGTCATGTAGTCTCTCGGCACTCCATATCTACAACTTGAGGGCCTTTAGACATCATCTCCTTAGTTATCCTTAAAATGGGGATAACATCTGGCTCCTACTTGGGGACATGTGCTTGTCATAGTAGAGTGCATGAGAACTGCAGCATCTCTTGGTAGACTTGTTCCTGCAAGGAAACATCAAAATATCAAGTGCAGGATAGCCTACTCATCCTTGTTCTCATATGATGACAATCAAAAACCCACTTCAAAAAATTCTAAACTAAGCATGAAATCAATATGCAAGTAGAGAAAAATGAAAATGAAATGCACCTAAACTAGTATGAGAAATCAAGATGCAAAATGCAGGGAATCAAAATGACTTACCTACTTACCTGGGGCCTTGGGGCCCTGAAGATCATGTGTTCGAGATTTCATGTAAAGTCATACAACCAGTGCAACCATTTGATCATCTCATCAAATTATCTCCCCCTGTGTTTAATAATATAATACAACAAAGATAAGTCAAGCACATAATAATCATGAGTATGAACACACATATAATTGATCATAAAATAAAACTCATAAAGATGGGCGGGAGGGAGGAAATCCTTCTCGAAAGAGAAACAATCAACCAGATCATCTTGCCTGAAAGTGTAGCCACAAGACTAATCAATTCATTTATGAAGGGGGATATTATACATAGACAAAGAACCATCTTCATCTATGCACAAAGACTTATTGCTTGTCGAGGACTAAGAGGAAATGAGAGATCGGAAGAACACTGCATGGTCTCTTGGAGAAGGGGGTAAGAGGTAAGGAACAATCTCAGGTGTAGAAAAATATTGTCTCTTCCCCTATGAATCTCCATGGAAATATCCAAGATGAAAATACTTCCGCTTTGAGGAATGAACCTCTGACTTCTATGAGGTGGTTGCATCCTGGTATTCCAAAAAATCTAAGAAAAATGGTTGGAATTCCTCATAAAACAAATATGCATCCTCAAAAGGGTATGTACAAAAATATGACTGAATATCACTATGAGTATGTTGTGATAATTCATCCTCGAAAGGGCGGAACAAATCTGTAACCATATCATCACCAAGCTGCCAAATATCTAAATCATATATGTATGAGGACCACTCCTATGATGATGACACCCCCTCTGCCTGAGAACTACCCTCAATGTCATAGATGGGGTCTTTATAAAATTTGAGACAACTAAGATCCCATCTTCGTCTGCCAGTCTGTATGAAAGTGTCTATAGGCTCATCAACCATATCGAAGGGTACTTTCATAAGACCATCAATATGACTGAAAATGACCATCTTTTTGTATTTGTGTGCACAAGGAGTAGAGGCATGGATGTCTTCAATTGGACCTTCATCATCGAGATTGATCACTTCTTCAAAAATAGGAGGTAAAAAAGGTTGGACAACCTCGCCTTCATCAAGAGGGATCAAAGATAGCAGTGCCTCAATATGTTGTGCTTTATCATAATTCTTCTTTATTTTTATAGACAAGCCCCTCCATCACCTCTTCATCACAAGAGGCTTGATTCTAAGTGCATAGTTATTTGCTTTATTTTCTTCAAGGGGGTTTTTCATATCCAAGGTTTCCTCTGACACATCTTCACTTTCAAGATCATGGAATAAAGCATCATCAAGGTCTTTGTAAGGGTCACAACTCATTGTGTTCTTTTCTTGATGACTTTCTTCATATGTCTGTTCTTCGAATACTTCTTCATCGTCAAGGGCAGGAAATAATTATATTATGTGATTCATCATTTCCTCAGCATCTTTATTGGCAGCCTTTTCCTTTTCCATCTATAGAAGTTCCTTCTTTGAGGCATAAAAATTTATGGACG
>SNQJ01S0040321.1:65630-77550 GCA_010110895.2 Picea sitchensis
TGATAAGAGAGTTATTTAAGCAAATGATTTAGGGTTTTTGCAGCCCTAATGGTTGAAGATGTAATTATATAACAGAATTAATAAGTAGTTGGAAAGAGGGGATGCCCTAGTAGGGAAAGACACCTCTCAATTAGGAAAACCAACTTCAAGCAAGAAACTTTTCAAAAGACCAAAAATTGTGTTTCCCAAGGCAATAATTTTATATCTCCAATGCAAAAGAGTATGACTAGTGCCTTTACTATTTGATTAATGAAGTCAAATAAACAAAGATCTTAGAGAATCTACCTCATTGGGGGTGTAATCCCTTTTACTTCCAAAGGAAAGTTTCTCTAGGCTAGGGTTTAAGATAAGAGGGTGTATGCCCTTATACTTCTCTTAGAAAACCCTAGTGTAATCAATGAGATGAAGCAATAAAATGATGAAGACTATGGTGGGAGTGTATGCCCTTATAATTCCCACCTATCTCCCACCTAGCTCCTATCATAACAATACTTGACTTGAAGAAAATGATAGCATAATAGTATAAAACCATACCAAGATCAAGAGAAATGCCAAGACAATCCACCATAAGAGCTAGAAAAGCATCATCCAAGGCTAGCGCTAAATGTCCATCAACCATTCACCAATAGATAGCCATAAACAAGTGCACAAGAGATAAAAAGAGACAAGTGTGGCACAGATTTCAGACGAAGGCCTCTCACAAGAGGGAGAGTTATGTCTTATATGAGATCTTATGATCTTTGTTTATACAAAATGTAGCTAACATAGTTTGTCCATAAATTGAGGAGTAAGCCACAAGATTAGGGGTCAACAACCCTAAACTTGTTTCCTTAACAAAGTAATATTAAAAAATTCACCTTTTGCACAAATTAAACCCTAATTTAGGAGGATGTCACCCCTTTAGGGGACGTTTTTCCACTTCGAGGAAGTCATTGATGTTGGAGAAACATCGGTAGGCCTCCAAAGGCCACATGTCAAGAATCTAATCACTCTAATCATGGTGAAGACCTTTCTCCTCCTCAAACGTGCCTGTGTCAAAAGAGTGGCATCTCACCACCATGCCCTAGCCCCAAAAGCATGACGTCAAGCTCAAAAATAGGACAGTTTGCCCCTCCTGGGCAAATAGTTTGGAAAGTGAGGGTTGGGATAGGTCATCTAAGTCATCATCAAGGCCTTAGAAGTCTGATCTCTCTCATCTGGCATGCGGGCCCCTGAAATCCAACCTGTGGGCTTGTAGCCCCCATGGAAGCCCAAGCTAGGCTTGTTCTCCCAAAATTGTCCACCAACTAGGTCGTGCAAAGATAAATGAGCACACCCTCCAAGGATCTCAAGTCATAACATCATGATAAGTGAATCCAATCAATAAATAATCCATCTAAGCATGTGCATCAAAGATCGCTATATCAAACAATTAACAGCTCAAATACATTATGTGACTTACCAAGCTTGAATATGGGAGGGTTGACGAGGTGTCCTATTGTGTAGATATTTCCCTAGGTCAAGGAGAGTTTGAAAGAGATCCCTCTCTAAGCCATGTAAAGTGGATGAAGTGGTTGGGGTCAATACTCAATGGGCATAGGGCTCATGACATATAAGGGGTTGTAGTGTCTCATTCATGGGTGCCTTTGTAGAGGGTGTGAGGTACCTTCATTTGCAATGCACTTTTTCCAAGCCCATCAATTGCCTTTTATCTTTCTTTCTTTATTTTCTTTTAATATATCATAAGGAGAGGTTGACGGTCATTGTCCTGGCGTGGTGACCAAGTAATGGCAATGTCACCCACAAACACCTAATGGAAATGAGAAGGTTAAATCGTGATGAGACTCCCTTTCTCTCAGCCATGCAACTGAGAGCCATTACCCTGGTTTGGTGACCAGATGATGGTAATGCCATACCACTAGATATCCATGGATGTGATAGGTCGGCTCAAGATGAGACCTCTTATCCTTCAACTAACCTTTTAATCATTCTTTATTATATTGTGGGTCCCCTTTATTTAAAGATAAGCATTTCATTGCTTTCTTGGGTGATCCCTGGGTGAAGCATCTGGAAATTTGTACAAGGATTTTATCTTTTACCCTACATCAACCCCTGTGGGCCTTCATCCCCTTCTTCCCATAGAATGAGGGAAAACCCCTTCTCGGGTCAATACACCATAAAATCCCAAGAGATAAGGAAATGGAGGGGAATAATGATGGAAAGTGGTAAGTATGGTCAGGAACGGTAGGATGTCTCATTAAGGGAGTTCCTAGTAGCAAACCCATACCCAAGGAAAACCACTTACTAGGTGAAGTAGGGAAAAAGGCATAATTTCCAAGCACATATCATGAAATATAGAGCAATCCAAGATACAAAATAATCAAATGGATTAAATATTGAAATGATGCTCACCATAATACTGACTTCTACCTCATGGAGAAAGGCTCACTACCTTTCAGAACCTAGCTGATGTGATGGATTCCATTTGCAAACCTGTGACCATCTGTGGTGGTGAGTGGGATTCCCATCTATGCAAAAGGGTATTCTTGGTCATGTAGTCTCTCAGCACTCCATATATGCAACCTGAGTGCCTCGAGACATCATCTCCTTAGTTGTCCACAAAATGGGGATAACATTCACCACTTCATTTTCCTTTGATAAAATCATATTGAGGTTGTCAACAAGTAATAAAAATAATAGTGATAGAGGACAACCTTGTTAAAAACCCCAAGATATTTTTAAAACATTTGAAGCATAACCATTAATTAAGACAACAAAGTTAACTATATAGTAGAATTCTTCAATCTAAGAAATCATGTGGGTATGTATTCAAAAATTAGTTTTAGATAAAACCATTTAACATGGTTAATGGAATTAGATATATACTTCATTAGATATACGGATACCTTTAATACTCCCCACTTCATTTTCCTTTGATAAAATCCCATCGAAGTTGTGTGCAACAGGGAATACAAATAATAGTGATAGAGGAAACCCTAGTCAAATACCTCGAGATAGCTTGAAAAAATTTGAAGCGGAAAGATTAATTAAAATAAAAAAAGTTAATTATAGAGTATATTTCATGAATCCTCACATGGGGATGTATTCCTAAATGAATAAACAGAAGTCTTAGATAAAACTAGTTAACATGGTTAATGGCCTTAGATAGATCAAATTTGAGGTAAGGACTCGAGCTTTTTATATTCGTTGGAGTGAAGGACCTCATAGGGCATGCTAATTGCATTGTGGATTTGTCGACCATGAAGGAATCCCACTTTCTCATGAGATGTGATTCAATGATAAAGGATTCATTATTATAGTAACAATCTTAGAGATGAATTTGTAAAATCCATTGCATAACAAGATAGGCCTAAAGTCACTAAAAGAGGAGGGATTAATTACTTTAGGGATACAAGATAAGAAAGTATCTTTGAATATGATAAGGATCCTACTTGAAGACCTATATTCATCAATAACACGGAGAAAATACTCTCCAAGAAGATCAATAAATTCCTTATGGAACTTTATTGGCCACCCATTTGGCCTAGGGGATTTATTTGATGGCATACAGTCTATTACCTAAAGTAGTTATTCCTTGAAGATGGGCTTCAAAAGTGTTATGTTGTTCACCTTTGTAAACATTTGGTTGAAGCCGGTAGAGATAACAATTATATCTCTAACGGTCTCCTTCCTTCGATCCATGTATATAGAACTAAAAAACCTCATAACTTCATATAATATTCCCTTTAAACTATGAGTTTCAATTTGGTTTTGAACACTTATTTTTCAATTAGTATCATGGGCTTTCCTTTGAATTCCCTTTTAATGAAAATTTAATCACGTGTGTCCCTTTCAGCCAACTATCTTTAAAAATTGTCGCCACTTCACCTCTTCCTATGTCATTGGTATTGTTTATTGCTTTTCTAAGACCTCCAACACCCCTTTTTGCACAATGAAGCCTTTGTAACAATATTTTTTGCTTAGTAAGAATAGGTTCATCTTTTCATTCTTGAAAGTATCATTGATCTATGTTATGTTCAATTTCTTAATCCTAGTCAAATTACCATAGCATTGTTCCATTGCACTATGCTCATTGCTAGGATCATATATCCTCTAGTTATCCCTTTCCACCTCTTGAAAGATATCATAGTGAACCTAGTGTGGATATGTAAACGGGATGGGTTATTTTTCTCCTCTATCCTCAAACTACAACATAATGGAATAATGATATGAATCTCCCCATTTCATAACAAGGGACCTATATTTTTCTAGGGTAATTAGAAGAGGGTATTTAATGTACCATTTGTCCAATATTTTGGCTATCTCCTACTTGAAGACTTACATTCATCAACAATCATGGAGACGATCCTCTCCAAAAAAATTAATAAATTCCTTATAGAACTCTATTGGCCACCAATATCGCCCAGGGGCATTATCTCATTGCATCAAGTCTATTACCTAAAGTAATTATTCCTTGGATATGGGCTTCAAAAGGATTATATTGTCCACCTTTGTGAATATTTGGTTTTTGACAAAGATTACAATTATATCTTTAATGGTCTCCTTCCCTAGATTCTTGTACATAAATCTAAAAAACCTCACAATTACATCTAAGATGTCATTAAAACTCCTACTCTCAATCCCATTTTTATCACTTATTTTCCTAATAGTATTATGGGTTTTCCTTTGAATTAACTTTCAGTGAAAACATTTAGTGTTAGAGTTCCTTTAAACAAGCCCTCTTGATTAATTTTGTTGTTGTCACTTTGCCTCTTCCGGGCCATTAATCGTTTTTGTTGTTTTTCTAAGACTTATAACTCCTCGTATTGCACGGTGAGGGCTTCAGAACAATATTTTTTGCTTAGTGAGAAAATGATTTGTCTCTACATTATTGAAAATCTCACTAACCTATGTTTTGTTCGAATTTCTTAATCTTTTTTTTCAAAGAAACTAAAATTGTATTATATAAAAAAAAAAAGTGTTGCGCTAAAGCTAGCACCCAATACAATCCTTGAATTTTGGATTTTCTCAAAACAGGGCATATTTCAAAGGTAACATCTACAAAAAACATAGTGCTTCCCAACTGAGGATTCAAAGAATTTACCACTTCGTGTTTGCAAGAATGGATTCTTACAACTTGATTACAAAGGATAATGCAAAAAAAACACACAATAAACTATGATGTGGAAAGTGCCCTTAACTAAGTAGAAAATCAGTCATGGATTGTTGGAAGCTACTTGATTATGCTTCTTTCACTCGACGTTCTTTATGTGACTTCATGCCTCTATTTAATGGAGGGGAATGGCATGAATCCTTTTTTAGGACATATGCAAAGGAAGGAGGGTTATAAATTACCTCACCCTCCTTACCATCCCTAGGCTCCTCCTCAATAGAATCCTAGGGAGTTGTTGAGACCCTGAATGGAGTCTCATCCATGATGGGTGATGTGGATTTTGGAGCTAAATTTGAATTCTTCATTGATGTATATGCATGAGCCACAGAGGTAGGTGTGTTTCCCAAAGTTGAAGTCGAATTTACCTACTTCTTTTGAAATTTTAATGGGGGCTCGAGATTGTTGATCCGCTGAGACTCATCCCTAGCCAGATCTTCTAATTCCTCTTCCTGAGATTCCATAACTTCAATCTTGTTATTGGAGCTTGAATTTTCAGGATTCTTTTGTACTTTTGTAGATGGCTCATCTTTGCTCTCTGGGCAGTTTTTTTGAGTTTCATCATCATCCTCAACTGAGTTCTCTTTTTTATTCCTCTTGGGGTTCCAAAGATTCATATATATTTTTGGAGGAGTATGGATGACCCTGAGGCCTATGATTAGGCTAAGACCATCTAGGCTATTGTTTCTTATTCTTTATGGAAACCTGTTTGAAACCTTGGTTGTCAATATTGAGTGATGGTTGAGATTTTTGTGCTTTGGGGCAACTTTTGACAAAGTGCCAATAATCATGGAAAAAGTTGCATTTGAAAGGAACATGTTCATCATCCAGGGCCTAGAGATGGCTCCAACCCTCCAAGTTGAGCTAAATCACCTATGACAGTCCCTTTGCAAATTCCATGTCCACACATATTCTGGCGCATATGAAAATAATTTCCTTAGCCGCAGGTTGAGTAATATAACGAACTAGTTTATTTCCAATGGCTTTGAAACAATATTCACCCCAAAAAAGAAGGGGGGGGTGTGGAATTCTAATCCATACATGTGTTGAATAAATCTCCATATCTGGGTTAAATGTGAGGGTCTAGTGGGAAAGAAACAATCCCCTTGAACCCATGAAGTATGGTCTAGATTTGAAGATCAAATCTCAATCTTCAATAGTTTTAAAAAAGAAAAAAAAAAAACCTTACCACAATAAAAAGTAGAAGGGACTTGCTCACTCCAATTCTTAGAAACTCATTCCATTACAATCTTAGGGTTGGGCCAGAGGCCTAAAAACTTACCGACTAAACCTCGCTTCGTCAAAATGGTAGAATTATGTTTTTCCACGGAATGCCCCAGGTCCAGACTTTGGATAGAATCAATGCTCTTTGTAAATCTACTCACGCTAGCCATCGTGGAAAGAGAAATATGAATGACCTAGCAACTATGTGCGCAGGAGCAGCAACAATGGTTGCCAACACATCTCTCCAAGCAATGAGCACGACAAGGAGGAGGGTGGTTGTGATTTTCATTTGATCTTTTGCGACTGGGACGAGGTCGATGTATAAGGAAAACCCTAGCCGCAAAGGAGAACGCTCGAACTTCTTCTCATTATGCATAGTCTCTATGCATGAAAGTAGATTAATTATTTGAATTTATTAATCTTAATCAGACTATCAAAGAATTGTTTCATTGCATCATGCTCTCCACTAGGATCATATCTCCTCTAGTTATCCTTTTCCAACTCTTCAAAGATATCATACTAAACCCAATGTGGGTTATATGTAAATGGGGCAAGTGGTTTTACCCCTCTATCTGTAAACTCCAACATAATAAGATAATTATCCAAATCTCCCCATTTCATAACAAGGGATTTATATAAATGGGGCAAGTGGTTTTACCCCTCTATCCGTAAACTCCAATATAATAGGATAATTACCAATTCTCCCCATTTCATAAAATAGGATCTATATAAATGGGGCAAGTTCTTTTACCCCTCTATCCGTAAACTCCAACATAATAGGATAATTATCCAAATCTCCCCATTTCATAACAAGGGATCTATATTTTTCTAGGGTAAGTATAAGAGGGTATTAAATGTACCATTTTGTCCAATCTTTTGGCCATCTCCTCATACCCTTTCCTTTGATTGAACCAAGTAGGTTCCAATACAACATGATCAATATCAAAACTGTGTATATTGATGATTTATACTCCAACCTTTATTTAGCGCCAAATTTTATAAATAAAATAGTGTATAATTCAAATCCCGCCAATAATTAGATATTCCAAAGAAAATATATTTTATTGTGAGATGGAATCCCATAACTATATGTTTCTGGAGGAAGGACCATAAATATTTATAATATCCATTGATTTGAGTAGGGACTTAGAGAAAAGAGAAACAAAAATAGTGGATTGGTATATTACCTCTTTCCAACAATAAGACAAAGAGTTTTATCATGTGCATAATCCTCTAGAATGACCATCAGAACCTAGTGAAAATAATTCCCAATTAGGAAGAATATCCTTCATAATTTTTAAACACTCCTCCATCTCTAACATTGTTTCCAAAAGAAGTATTACATTTGAACTAAACTTAGATATCAAAATCTTACAAGAGTGTTCTTTTGAGGGGCTACTAAGTCCCTTGATAATGTAGGATATCAACTTCATTTTAACGCTTTTCAAGGTTTTGGTTGCTCGTAGGGATTTAACAATCCTCAACTATGTGTCATCCCATACTTGTCTTTCCACACACTAGATAACCTTTGATATGTATTTTTCCCTTCCAATTGGAAGGTTTACTAATATTTATTATAAACCCGCCCTAGAGGAGTAATATGTTCACTCAATTCACCTTTAGTAATTGATCTCGTAAGATATTTTATTTCGATACCAAAAGGGGTAGTATGGGGTAGTATCTAGACTACCTAAGAGTGAATTTTATTAAGGAGTTGATGCATGTTCTTCAATATGGATGGTGTATCGAGGAGCTAGAGGTTTCATCTTGCTATGAGGAGGATGGCTTTGTCTTATAAAGGAGTTTGGAGGAAGATGGATATATTTTTAACTCTCGTTCATAGCCCCAAACTTCATGGTTGTCTCTTTCAATGAATCCATTAGTTTACCCAGTTTTAATTAGGCTTCCTAGATATCACTGTCGATATTACAATTTAATTTGGGATGATAGAACCCTGTGAAGTGACAATATCCTCCAATTTCTTCTTTCCCTTGTATGATAAAGCTATTTGAAAGGTACATTTTGGTAGTCCATAATTTTCAAGAAGTCCTTATTCCCCATTACCAAAATAAGCCATATGGTAGACCTTCAATGAGATCCATTTCCAAACAAATTTTTGCCAACCCCTAATTAGAAGAGTTCATAAGAGCCGTATTTGTTTTCAGGAAGACACCTGGTTTATTGCAAAAAATCCTAAATATCTTCTCCTTCCAAAAATCTGAGAAAAGTAACTTAACCCACATATGTATCCTCATAACCCTTTTCTTTAGCAGGTCAAAACATGGAGACCACTTGAATATAGTTATATAAAACAAATTCCTAGAACCAAGAGCCACCATTTGATACATTCAACCTATCATTCTCATTATTAAATATAAAGGTAGTATACCCTCTTGGTCCCATGGTGAGAGACAAATTGTAACCCAAGAATCAAAACTAGCTAATAGCACCTGAGTCCTTAGTTTCCTTTTCCATAAATGACATATTGGCACCTATATAGAAATTTCAAAAATATGACAATTAATGCAACTTCTAAAATTTCATCTCAATCTTGATGCTTCCCAAATCTATTCCCTATGAACTTTCAACCTTATGCCTAATCTAAAATATTAAATTTAGCAATTATTTACTTTCCCTCCACCTGATTTCCCTCACATTCCAAGAGAATAAATACCATGAGTGTACTTGAATACCACAATGCTATATCCCTTAAGGCACACTTTCCATGGCATATAACAGATCTAAAATGTCTTACTACAACATATTATAACAACAATAACAAATCTATTTTTTTAACTTTTCAGTACGTGTTAAAACACTTGACCAATTCAACTATATGTTGTGTCAAATTGGCATGAATAATAAGGTCTAAAATCTACTCAAACAAAAAGATAATATAAGATGAAAGTCAAATATGCAAGTACACAACATTTGAACAACTTGGAACTTTTTTTTTCCACAGATTATTTCTCTTTATATTCAATAAAAATATAAAAGTGTACATAACCAGTGTTTTACACCAAATGAACGATAATCATTGGCTGTCATGTGAAAATTCAAAAAAATATGTAAACAATATCATACTTCCTAATATCCAAACCTACAAAATATTATCCAGCTATGCCATAGAGGTCCCCGTATTACAAAACATTCTCAAAATACTACACCGCCATTTTACATTGGAGCGAAAGCGCTCAAGACTTAATATAAACTTAGGTGCATAGTTTGGGCCTCATGCCCTTCTTCACATGAGTAGTAAGCTATAGATCCTGGAAGCTTCATAAGCGCTCACTTAGAAAGTTAATCGCCTCTTGATTGTCTACCCTGTATTCATGGTCAAAAGAGATGTCCCTGAACTGATTAGTAAGGTCTAAAATTCTTTCCTTCCAGCTCTCAAGGTGACCACCTGTAGAAATCCCTTTCCTTTTAGCCAAGCAATGACCCTTCTAGAATCTCCAAGGACTTGGATCTCAGAAATAAGATGCGAGAGGCTAAAGTTAACATCTCCCACACCCCCATTAGTTCATATCTAGTGCTAGATAATCTCCATTGTTTATCATCCATTTGTGAAAGGTTTGTTCCTTTATCATAATTATTCCACCCACTCCATTGTAAATATCGATCTGTTGTGAAGCCCCATCAAACCATCCTGTGATATTTTGACCTATCAACACGTCTTTATGAACTCTCGGAGTATGAAAACGTATATGTTTCTTAAAGGAATCCAGAGAGGTCAAAGATAAGTGAAACAGTTTTTGATATGACGGAATATGGGATTCAAAAATGACTGGGTTGCTTTCTAGCCATATGTACCAGCAGATGTAAACTAGTAGAGTTGGGGTCGAGCCGTTCCAAGCAAACCAGTTATTCAAACAGTCCAAAAAGGAGGAACCACACCACCCATAAGAGGAAGGATGTGTCACATTTAAAACTTCCCAAACCCGAGAGGTGAAGGAACAATGAACAAAAAGGTGATATACTGACTCACCCGAAAGCACACACAATTGACATATGTCAAGTCCCACATGTCCTCTATTTTGTAGATTATCCTGAGTAAGGACTTTGAATTCTGCCACTAACCAGAAAAATAACTTTAGTTTTAGAGGGCATTTCCAAGACCACACCCGTTTGCGCGCCCCACCAATTCTGACCGACCACTTCAAATTCATTAAGGCGTTATATACGTTCTTTGCCGATATCTTCCCAGAGGGATCTCCACCCGTCCAGATCAACACATCTGGCTTATTCTRTAACTGCACCCACGTCTCGATCATGGCTCTCTTGTACCCTTCCCATTTGGTTGTCAAGACACCTGATAGAATTAGATCACCACTGTCATGCCACGTAGGACATATAGTACCAGGGYGCAAATCTTTGTCGRCGTGAGAGAGGTAGTGTACATTGTTTTGACTTAGCGTCTGTAGTAGCTCAGCTGATAAGAATGTTTTGTTTCCCATTCMAAGAATTTGGTCCTTTCCAATAATAATGGAATGTCCCGACCCTGGATTCCAAGCGATCCAATGAAGTAGCAGCAGGATAGACTTCTGAAGAGTTATCATCTCTCRATTGTCCACACTTTGTGCCTTCCGTATGAGTAATGAAGCCAGATTATCATCAATTGTTTCCAGAGSAAGATTTTCATGTATTMTCCTTTCTTTAGACCAAGTCTTTACAAGTGCTTTAAGAGTTTTTAGTTTCCAAACTAAATGGGCTAGTGTCCCCTCATCCCTTTCCTCTTGTAACGAACCCCATACCTCTTTCACCAAAGAAATAAAATTGTCATCACTAAGCCAATCGTTATTGAAAATAAAAGGGTGAGCAACAGTAGGAAAACCCTTGCACAATTGTAATAAAATGGGAGCATGATCATATATGTAGGGGAATTCCACCCACTTCCTGAAGCGATCAAAGGTTGCAATAAATTCCTCAGAAGCTATAATTCTATCAAGTCTTTTTACAGTTTCTTCCACAGCAGATCTATTGTTTCTCCATGTAGGAGTATCCTTCATTGGCTTAATGTATATCAGGTGGTTTCTACTGAACAGATCTTTGAAGAATCACACCAGCGGATCAAGTGAGGTTGTCGATCCCCAAACTTCGGCTACAGAAGTAGTAAGAGTTGAGTCCCCGACGATGACCAAATCTCCTTTCGCAAGAAGACCCGAGCCATCCACCTTTTCCCAAAAACGCTTGCGCTCGAGACAAGGTCCATAAACAATTAGAAAATTGATCCTTCGATGATCAGAAACATAGAGCCTTGTCAATAGGATACCAACACAAACTAAGAAAGGTGTTCAAATAAAAACCTTTGGATCCCAAGCCACTAGTAGTCCGTCGGACTTCCTGAAATCATTAACAGCACAAAACAGCCAGACTTGTCTTAAAGAAGTCACAAATATAAGAGCCTTTTCCTTGGAGGCTAAAGTCTCTAGTAAGAAGATAATGTTGGTCGAAGTTTTTGAGAAAAGTCTTCTCATGGAGGCCTTTTTCAAGAGTCCCCCAACCCCTCTAATGTTCAAGGAGAGGAGGATCATGATTTTTCTCGTG
>SNQJ01S0040321.1:77560-99173 GCA_010110895.2 Picea sitchensis
GCAAGGCATAGTTGTGTCAGTGGGGATGGTCATCGAAACAGAGGGAATTTCAACATACGGGGTGTTGGGGACAAGAATCGAGGGTGCAACAGCCCTCGAGGAAGCTAGGACAGTTGGCCCAGATGGCATTAAAACCGTGAAAATTTGGCGACTTGATCGGTGGCAAGGCATAGTTGCATCAACAGGTACGATCACCAAAAGGGAGGGAATGAACTCCAGGCCCGAGGCTACACACACGTGAGCCTTCAGGTGCATTCACAGGGCATCCTAACGTCGCTGCATGTGGAGACAGGGGCCAACACTCCATCCGTAGAGATTGTGTTTAATGTCATTTACTATGGATTTAAGCCATGCAGTGAGAGCTACTATCCTCTGCTCAATGGCAAAGGTGATGTGTAACAAACAAAGTGCAAGTCTGGAGGTTGGTGAGTTTATCAACAGCGACGATAGAGAATTCCTTGTCATGATTCTGGTTCAATCAAGGCTCAACGGGCTCTCCATAGTGAAGGGTGGGTAGATACCCTCCCTCTGAGAGCGAGTGTTAGTCGATGGCTTCGAACAGGAACGTAGGCAGCAATGGCTCCTCATCAAGGGTACCCGAGGAAGTGTCATTGAAGAGGATACTCGCCAGCAGGGCCTTCGACTCATCATCCTGGTAGCGATGTCCCGACCTCAAGGGTCCAGCGAAAAGCTTTCGACGCAGCTGCCACCTTTTGTGAATCCACTCCTTGCTTTCAAGATCATTTGGAAGAGGCAGAAGCAGCGGTTCATGTGGAAAGAGCGATGGCCACCGCCCAGGAGGTGGCAAAATCAACCATTCGTTGGATACCAGATGTTGGGACGACTCGTGCTAGGGAATGGAAGTATTAGAAGAAAATGGAACTTTACTGGCATATTAAAAATCTCTTGGGCCAGATGCTCCAAACCCGGGAGGAGGCTCAGAATACAATGTCGCTGCAGTTAGATGGCCCTACGTTTGATGATGCATGAAGTTCTSTCTCGTCTTCCTGCATCAAGCATAGCAGTGACGACTTCTGCCCCGAGAAGCACGACCCATTCGACCCCGAAGCAGACCCAAGATCAATCTATGATGTCGCCGGGTCAATGAGTAATAGGTAGTTTTTTTCATTTTTTGATGAATTATCAAAGAAGATCAAGGTCGAGCCCGCTGCAATTCCTATTTAGGATGTTTTTTTGGTTTTTTAGCTTCCAAGACTCTGTTTAAAAATATTGGACAAACTCTATGGACGAAGGACCTATACCTTTGTTGCTGGTCAGGTTTCCCCGATGGCAGGCCAGCAGCAAAGTCTCTTTGTATGTATGATATTTCACTAAATCAATAGAATTTTAGATTGTGTGCTTACAAAAAAAAAATAACAATCCTCACATAATTTACCTACATTCATATCTATTCTCCATAATCCATAACAATCTAGCCATATAATTTAAATTGTTTTTTCATATCTATTCTCCATAATCCCACAACAATCTAGCCATCTATTTTAAATTGGTATTATTCACAAAATTCATGGTGGTGGAGGAACTTGCCTCGTAACAAAATCACATGGCAATCTAGCCATCTATTTTAAATTGGTGTTCAATCACAAAATCCATGGTGATGGAGGAACTTGCCTCATAGCAAGACAATCGATATAAATTCTTACACCATAAAGGGAAACCTCCCATTTTAATAGGCATTTTCTCATAAACTCCCTTCTTCCATCGTTGGGATTGCTTAAAGTGGCATTCTCACATAATCTGTAGGCATTTTCACGTCAGCTCCCATCTCACAACATTGAAATTGCGTGAAGAGATGAGACATGCTCACCATAACAGTTACATGTGCCGAAGTTTACATCTTACAGTAAATTTCAAATGACGGCATCACGAGGAAGGAGATTCACTTTATGAAACAGTCAATGTGCTTATCCATATGAGAGATGAAAATCGGCTTTAACGGCTTTTTAAGCCCATCTTTATTGACTTTGTGGTGGCTGCTACATGACCCTTTTTTTAACAAAATACGTATTATAAACATAACTGATTTTAATAATAGATAAATGGAACACTTTACACAAAATAGAAAGGAAGCCTAATTATTTTTTTCTCTTGAACTGTTTAGATGGGGCCAACAAAGTCCAATACGATAACTACTAGATCTAAAAGGACTTCAACAATGTGAATAACAGACTAACTCTAACCAAGGAAATCTACGATGATTTTCTTTTGAACATCATGAATTCTGATGAGTGTTATGCAATACATCCCCATAGTTGAGAGCAAATTCCATGAAGGGTAACAATCGATATACAACTAATATTATCTACAATGATTTTCTTTTAAACATCGTGAATTATTATGAGTGTTATGCAATACATCCCCCGTAGTTTAGAGCAAATTCCATGAAGGGTAACAATCAATATACAAACTAATATTCAAATGTTTTTCTTGGAAACTTGGTCAAAATAGTAATCTTTGGAATGTCCAAGAAAAGGACGTTGACTTCAATAGCCCAGCTTTCAACATGTTTTTTCTACCCTATCATAATAATCTGGGTTATGTATTTGCCCCCTTTTCAAATATCAATGCAGCCACCAATTCGTGATCCCCTAAACAAAATTGCCACATCTGCCATCTGTAAACACATGTTTAACAAACACTGGGCATATTTACTCCCATCTTAGGTTTTCTCGTGAGAATCTGACATATTTTACAGCAAATTTTTGTTAACTTTACCGAACATATTTTCGTAGAATTTTCTACAAGCATGGTGGTTGAACGTATTATAGAATGGTGGACAAACAGAAAACAAGTTTTCTCATAACAAAATTTGAGTTGGTTCTGGTAAATTCCATGAAGTCTGTACATATTGCACATCGACATCAAACGTAAATTTTGCTATCAATTCACGTGCTTCTTCAATATTGACTGGTACAGAGCATTATTGTTCCACAATATGTACTAGTATTGCATGGTTCTGGTAAATTCCATAAGTCTGTACATATTGAACATCAATATAAATTTGCTATCAATTCAAATGCATCTTCAGTATTGACTGGTCCAGAGCATTATTGTTCCACGATATGTACTAATATAAATGGGTAACACCACTGGATAAGAAAAAAGAAAAATATCTTCGCTTAGTTGATTGTACATAATATACATCAAGGAAAATATAAGTTTAGGCGATCAAAAATCATTTTATATGAAGCAACTCCCCTTTAATGATGAATAATGAATGAAATATCTAAGAACTCCCAAAAGAAAAAAGAACCTGCAGAAAACCATTCTTTATGTACATATATACAATAGATGTCACATCCTTTCTACTAAACCAAAACAACATATAAAACATAACCACAAGAAAGTTATTGGGGTCTTGGTGTCATCGAAGTGTTCTCATCATGACCAACTTTATCCAATCCATGACTCTATCTCAATCCTGGAAGATGTACATACCCAATGACTAATTCATTATTTACTGCTTCTCCAATATAATTAGTTTCCGGGAAGAAACTTGGATTGCTCTACAATAACGCACATCTGCAAGCAGTAGTGAGTCACTGTTAGAAACAATTGGTGTAATTATTTGCAAATTACAATATGTAAAATTGGAATACATAAGCTACCAACTAAAGGTAAGATCCAATGTAAAATCAAAGTTTCCTTTTCCTATGAGTTTTCCTTTCCACTGCCTGACATATGCCAATGCTAGTTGCATCACATGAATATGGTGCATCTCTGGAAGGCTGGGGAGTGCTCTGCTGTCCATGATAAACCTGCCAACTTTAGCCCAAATTCTAACCTAATACTTCAGCTACAAAACTAGGATATAGATTACAGAGAGGTTCTCTTCTATATCTGATAAGTTTTCTATGTCATTTTTGCCATATCGTGTGCATATTTTGTAACGTTCTAAGCATCGGTCTCTAACAGACGTTCATGTGTCTCTCCTTGAGCATCTTGTGTTTCCCTTAGTCTACCAACCAATATTACTATCTTGTGTTTGTTTTTTTCACTATGGCTCCAGTAAAGGTGGTGTGGGCTTTTGTGAATACCTTGGAAAACTATGACAAAAAGGCCCAGGCCTAGTGTCAGAAGGATGATTTGAATTTTCAAGATTCTAGAATATTTATTCTAATTAGAGTTGAATATGAGATATAAATTAGATTTTGGGGTCAAATGAGAGAGTACAGGAATGAAGAAAAAAATTGAGGAAAGCTTTATGAGACAATAAGGCACATTCACAACAGCGTAAAATCAAGATCAAAAAGTTAATTAAAAAGTGTTATCGACTACCTAAGTTTTCCTAGGAAAATCATTTGGCTTCAATTTCGTCATCAAGTGCCCTTACTTTATGTAGACAGTGCAATCACTTGGCGATTTCTCTTCTTATTGTCAACCTGATTAGATCTTTGATAAAAGGTGATTGCACTAAACCAAAAACTTTCAAGATATATAGGGTCCACTCTAGTTGTGAAGAAATACCTGCCTCTGCTCCAATCCACTTTGGTGTCTCCAAGCATCATGTTTGAGTTCTACTAGTCTAATGGCAACAGCGAAGGATAGCAGATTCATCATCCTTCATAGAATATCCTTTATGGAAGGATTAAACAAGAGCCTTATTGTATGTTGGGTTACCTCCCTAAGCCAAGGCAAGAATGTATAGGCCGAGTGCTTAGCTTCATAATACCTTTGAGAATGACATCATCAAAATCTATGAGAGTTTCTATTATGCAGCTGACGGATTCATCTTCAACAGGACATCTTCAAGCCATTAATACAAAAAGGTCACTTGGTGCCTTGTTCTTTCTAGTTGTTAGAAAGAGACACACAAATTGTGCAGATGGAAGGGTAGAAATTAGAATAGCAAGTCTAAGCTCATCTGTTTTTCTACTTCTCAACAGTAAGGTTGATTATGTTCTTCAAAGGAAAACATGACTGCCCCAAGAATAAGCTCCAAGCCAATCGAAGATTTCTCAAGTTTATGATGCAAAACATTGAAGGACTGGAAATAAATACCAATCTATCCTAGCAGATAAAGTTGAATAAATTCATTAAAATAAAGATATCAACTAAGAGGAAAGGTCAAAAGATGGATCATCAAGGAGAGCCTGAAGGAGCAGAGGACTCACAGATCGAAGTCTGAAACTGGTAACATCTAACATCAACTCTATCCTATTTGAAAACCTTAATTTTTCTGGTAGTTACTGTATAACCTTGCAATCTAATCAGGCCCCTCTGGCATGATCTTTTAAAATGTATAAAAATCATATAAAAAATAAAAAATAGCCTTATCAGGCTGTTAACTTTCAAACTGCGAAGCAGTTAGCATATGTAGTCAGGATTTCACAGTACTACCTTCTGGTAGGGGCACTAAGAGACAAACCGACACCACCACAGATCCGGACTCCATATCAGTGCAGACCTGTGGGACCTTTCTCTGTCCCACAAGATTTCAGCGAGATGACTAGACCAGATCCCTTCCCAGGAGATGGATGAGATCCCCCAAGCCTCGTCAGGGTACTACCTCTTCCAGTGAGCATCGCAGAGGATGATTCAGGCATCCCACCAGTTCCTCCTCTGGACATCCTAATATACTCAGTTTTCTTCACTCGGCGTCGGATGGTAGGAGAGATGGGTCCATTCCATAACTGACCTATTTCATCACCTATCTCATCACTTCTGGTTCCTCTCATTACTGGATCTTCTCCTACAGTACATCTCCTGATCCGAGCAGGTCTCTGGGCTCAGGGTCAAGGGTTCTTCATGTCTCAGCATAGATCTCACTCTCTACGGCTTTACCCTATTTCATTGTATTTCATTTTACTTTCTGCATCTTGCATTTATAGGAGACCGTTCGGTACTCTGCTTTGTAATCACATCATTATACTCAGCAGTCCCTTTGACCTACTTTTGTGGTCAGTAACTGGACATTAATAAAATTATCTTATTATCTATGATCGCAGAGAGCATAACGAGTTATCAAGTAGCTATTCTGTTGGGCACTGTGGGTGGATTTGTGGTAATACTTGGAGCATTGGTAGTTGTGTTGCTAGTGCTGCTTAAAATACCAAAGTGTAAAATGTTGACCAAAAACACGTGTTCATTTGTCATGGTTTGCTTATTACTTTCAGCTTAGTAGGTGTTAAAGATCCTAGAGGAGTATTGTATGTTTTGATGTATGTGAAGAGCTAATTTGGACAGCAAAACTATCCTACATAAACCCTTCACAAAGAGGCACCAAAAGAGCATGCAWTCATAAGCTTAAGGCAGATTTTTCAGTGGGCAAAGTTCAGATTTGTTGGYTGTTTTGTACAGCGAGAAAACAGTCCTAAAAACAGTGAGAAAACAGTTTGAAAGTACCTTGAACTTAGTGCCCAACAAGAGGTCATATGACAAACCTGTTGGGYAGCCTTAGGATCCTCAAATTTCTTCATGGTATCAGAGCCTAAGGGCACATGTGTGGCTGATTTTTGGAGCAAACAGTTGGCATATTTTTCACTTGTGGGGAAGTTTCATTTTCACACTTGAGTTTTGTTTGTTGGAGGCTTTGTTGTGTTGTTCAGTGTTGCTCAGTTTTACTTGGTCAAAGTGTATCAGTTTAGCATCAGATGGAAGCCATGGTAGTGATAGGTTTGAGGGTGGAGGATAGGCTTGCAGGGGCAGGCAATTGGTCCCCGTGGAAGGCCATGATAATCTTGATTCTAGAGGAGGGAGAACTATGGGACATTGTGGAGAATCTCGTAGTACCTCCTACAGATGCAATGCTCATGGCTGAGTTCCGTAAAAGGAACATCAGGGCTAAGAAGAATATCCTTGATGTGGTCAAGGACCATGTCATACCTCATGTGTTTGGTAAGGACTTTGCATTTCAAATGTAGCAGTCCTTGTGTGGTCTTTACCAAAGCCCTAACCAAACTGGAAGATGGTGCTTCAAAAGAAGCTAAGGGGCACCAAGACGACAAAGACAGATACAGTTACCTCATTCCTCATGATATTTTCTCAAATTCATGATGATTTGGTAGTGGTTGGCGAGAAAGTAGATCCCTCGAAGTTCGTGAGGACAGCCTTAAACGGCTTCTCCAAACCTTGGGAGAGTTTTGTACGAGGCATCGTGGCTAGAGAGCATATGCCCAGTTGGGAGAGGCTCTGGGATGACTTTGTTTAGGAGGAGCTTAGAGTTGGCACCGAATCTTCTAGTCAGCAGCAAGGTGAGGATGGTGTGGAGGGTGATCTTGCTCTTTTGGCAAAGGGCAAGATGAAGACCAAGCAGTGGCCCAAAGGTGGGGCCAAGCAACAGTAGCCTAGAAGAGGTGAGCAACAGAGGGATATGAGCAAAGTGAGATGCTTTGCTTGTAACCAATTGGGGCACTATATGTTGGACAGTGTCCCAACAAGAAGAAGAAGAAGAAGTTGGGTGGTACTGCAGCGATAGCAGAGGAGGAGGAGTTTATCATTTAGTTTGAGAGAGAGTGCTCCTTGATAGTTTGTTGTTCGACAATTGAGACACCATCCAACGTCTAGTATATTGACAGTGGAGCATCGAGTCACATGTTAGGTGTGAGAGAGCACTTCACTGATCTCGGAGATCCAGAGATTAGGTTGGAGATAGTGCTTGGAGACAACACCATTGTCAAGGCGGTCAAGCGTGGCACAGTATCATTTCAAAGGGAGTGTATGTCACCCTTGGTGTTCATGGATGTATTGTATGTCCCAGGGTTGAAGAAGAATCTCATTTCAGTTTCCTCCATCCAGGATAGGGGGATTGAGGTGTCCTTCAGAAAGACAAAGGTCCTCATTCATCCTAAGGGGTCCAATGTCACTTCTGACAGAGTGATTGGGACGCGAAAGGGGAACCTATATAGATTATTTTTCCAGTCTTTGTATGCTTTGGCGAGTAGCAACAACAGCAGTCGATTGTGTGAGCTATGGCATCGAAGGATGGCTCATCTGCATCATGGAGCTCTGAGATCTCTGAGAGAGATTGTGACGGGTATGCCACAGTTCAACGTTGAGCATCAAGAGGTGTGCAGAGGTCGAGAGGGTGTGCTCTTGGGAAGTACACCAAGACTGTCTTTCCCAGTAGTGACAGTAGATCAGCTGAGGTACTAGACTTGATACACACAAATGTGTGTGGGCCCATGTCACGATTTTCCTTGGGTGGTTGGGAGTACTATGTTACTTTCATTGATGACCACTCTAGGAAGACCTGGATCTTTTTCCTGAAGACTAAGAGTGAGGTCTTCAAGAGGTTCCAACAGTTCAAAGCTTTTGTGGAGAACCAGACAAGAAAGAATATCAAGGTTTTGCGGTCAGACAATGAAGGTGAGTATACCTCCACAGAGTTTGCAGAGTTCTGCAATGAGAATGGTATCAAAAGGCAGTTGACCGTTCCTTACAACCCTCAACAGAATGGGGTTGCAGAGAGGAAGAATAGGGCCATAGTGGGTGCGGCGAGGAGTATGTTACCTGATCAGGCACTGCCATTCTTCTTGTGGGAAAAGGCTTGCAATACTGCAGTTTATCTGCAGAACAGGAATCCCCATAGAGCTTTGGGGAGGAAGACTCTTGAGGAGGCCTTCACTAGGAGTAGATCGGATGTTGAGCACCTACGCATATTTGGGTGTTTGACGTTCTCTCATGTCCCCTCAAAGAAGAGGACAAATCTAGATCCCACAACAGAGAGAGGGATGCTAGTTGGATATTCAGAGGTCGCTAAGGCCTACCGAATCTACATTCCAGCACTGAGGAGAGTGGTGGTGAGGAGAGGTGTCAGATTCTAGGAGGGTAGAGCTTTCAGGAGATCTCTCGAGTTGAGATACGGAGTTGAGGAGGTCCCACAGTTGTAGAGTGATGTTTCGCAAGGGACACAACCTCAGGTGTCAAGTACACCGAGTTCAGGGGTGACTAGTCCACCCGGGACAGTTTCAGGTTCACAGTTGTGGAGTATATAGATAGTTGGTGCAAGTGTTTCAAGGTCATAGACTACTTTGCAGAGATCTATGCATGAGACTCAGGGGCATGGGGAAACTACTCCACGAGAGGTTACTTCAAGGAAGAGGAAACCAAGATGGTTTCAGGAGACCCTGAAGGAAGCCAAAGAGTATGTTGGAGAGCTTCAAAGGTTAATGAGAGAGAGTAGGGCGCCAATTCCAAAGAGGTTTGGGTCCCAGTTGGCTATAGTGACAAGCATATCAAATTCAGAGGCCACTTTTGATGAGCAGGTTGCAGACTTACTCGCCGAGTCCTTGCCAAGGGGCAAGAAAGTCCACTTCAAGGACAAGTTGGGAGTGGTGAGTGACACTTTCCTCGGTAAGAGGGAGTGTTGAGATTTGGGTACCTTGGAAAGTGGTCCCCTTGTGTTTGTGAGTCTCTAAACACAGAGGGGGAAAGTTTGACCCTCATGCTTGTACTTTATGTTGTAATTTCACTTTGACTTTATTCACTTAAGTCTAAAGTGACTTTATTCACTTAAGTCATAGAGTGACATTAATTCACTTAAGTGTAAATTAATGAACGTAAAGTGAACTATGGAAACTTAAGTGAATGATGAGATCTAATCTCATCCATTCATTTTGGAAAAAGGCTTAGATCTAATCTGGGCCCTTGGTTTTCTAGGTTAGCCATGAGATTGGGCTAAAGGAGGCAAAAGAGGGAAAATGAGGCTCATTGTTCACTCTTGAGATTGGAGTGAAGGACAGGAAGAGAGGAGTGAGGATTTGAGAAAACTTAGGCACATTTCTTGAGCGGAAAAGGGAACATGAGCTCAAGGGCGCACTTGGTGAGATGCTAAGGGCGCAAGGCATGGAGAAGGGAGCAAGTTTGAGGTTGGGTGCACTCTTGGATTAGGGGTGCACTTCTAGCAAGCAAGGGCGCAAGGCAAGGTGAAGGAAAGCTTGCTTAGGTACCATTGTGAGAGGCAAGGGATGCATATGTTAGTTGAGGGTGCACAAACTTGAAGGGGTGCACTCTTGTGTAGAGAGGGCGCACAAGTTTGGTGAGGGCACACTTGTGGGTGTGCATGCACAAGCCAAGGAGTAAAGCATTGTGAGAGGCAAGGGGTGCACCATAGTATTGGGCGCATACTCCAAGGCAAGGGACACAAGGCTACACCACTAACAGGCAAGAAAAGGAAAAGCAAGTTGAAGGGGACACACCAAAGCAAAGGGTGCATTCTTCTAAGGCTAGCAGGCACAAGTTAGAGGGACTCCATTGCAAGCTTGAGAAGAGCTTGCCATTATATCAGGTTCCTTGTGTATTTACTTGTTGTAGTTTTTGCTTTCAGATCTCCATAATATATCTATCTCTCTTACCGGTTTTCCCCATGGGGGTTTTCCAAGGTCATGTTGACCAAAAACACATGTGTTCATTTGTCATGGTTTGCTTATTACTTTCAGCTTAGTAGGTGTTAAAGATCCTAGAGGAGTATTGTATGTTTTGATGTATGTGAAGAGCTAATTTGGACAGCAAAACTATCCTACATAAACCCTTCACAAAGAGGCACCAAAAGAGCATGCAATCATAAGCTTAAGACAAATTTTTCAGTGGGTAAAGTTCAGATTTGTTGGTTGTTTTGAACAACAAGAAAACATTGCTAAAAACAGTGAGAAAACAGTTTGAAAGTACCTTGAACTTAGTGCCCAACAAGAGGTCATGACTCATATGACAGGCCTGTTGGGCAGCCTTAGGATCCTCAAATTTCTTCATAAAAGAGCAATGATGCCGCCGAGAAAAACTAATAGCACAGAATTATTCAACAGGATTCCCCTTGGTTCTGGTAGCTAATGTGAGTGAGCTATCTCTTTAGACTCTCTTGTCTTTGACATTCTTCCTATACAAATTCTGAATGGAAGAAGAGCAATATCACTCCTACAGTCATGTATCTTACTGCTTGGCTGCTTAAAATATCAGAGTGTAAAAGGGCAACGATGCCGCCGAGAAAAACTAATAGTATAGAATTATTCAACAGGATTCTCCTTGGATCTGGTAGCTAATGTGAGTGAGCTATCTCTTTAGACTCTCTTGTCTTTGATATTCTTCCTGTAGAAATTCTGAATGGAAGAAGGGCAATATCTAACCTACAGTCATGTATCTTACTGCTTGGCTGATTGGTACGGTTAAGCTGTAATCAGAGTTTCCATTACCAAAAGCAAATGCACATAGATTCTCTTATACGTTTTGCATGGAGTCACTCATGTATGCTGGGAGTAGGATTTCTTTCTTCGAATAGTTAGTTTCATCTTGCCTCTAATCATACTGCAAACGAAACAGTGAGAAACTGGGCATGTATAGCAGGAGTGTGGAGAGATTTTCTCAATCCAAATATTTTGTTACTTGAAAAAATCTAGGATTAAGAAAAAGCTACACTAATTTATTTTTATGTTTACACTTTTTTTTACATTTCAAGGGACTAAATTTATTTCATTTTTAGTTTAGACATGTGACACATCTCATACACCCCGGGCTGTATGAGTACCTCTGATATCTGGGTGCAATGAAAAAAATAGAGGTTATAGAAAAACAAGGTTTGCATATGGATTTTTTTCATTCCTCGACCCAAACGCTTAATAGATCTGTGTTCCGTAATTAGAATGGATCTATGCTATTGTTAATGCAGACCCATACTGAACCCAAAAAAAAGTAAAGGATTGGACTATTAATGGAATTGCTAAACTGAATTAGAACGAAGTTGCAAGCAAACCAAACACAGAACAGCTCAACAATTTAGATATCATTTTAGATGAATCAATCAACCAGGGAGCAGTCCTCGATCCCAGAACTTTCCAACATAATTCAGGTATCCTTTGTTCCCAAATGTTGTAGCTTAAATGCTCGTCATAAGGCATGATGCAAGTGAAACAAACCCCAGAAAAATCAGATTAAAAGAGTAAATTCAGAAGCAATAAAACAAACCTTAAATCTTTGTGGGTTTGGAGTTGTTTCCGTCGTCGAGCTCGTCGTCGGGATCGTGGTCGGGGTCGAGAGACTTGTTAATGGAGTCCCTGCTTTCGTCTAGGCTCGGCTTGAAAGCGAGCTCAATGGCCAGCCAACCCAAGGCCATAGCTGCAACGGCAAACAGGGAGGAAGCGACTGCACCCATTCTCGATCTACCGTCCTTCGGCTTCTCTTTATCTTCCTGCACATTCTTCCTCTTATGCCCTTCCATACCCACTATCTTTGCAATCTACCCAAACGTTAAAATAAAAATTGCAACAATGTGTGTCGGATGGCTATTTCTACCTTGAGTTTGAGTGTGCTCGAAGAAATTGTGATCGTGTGAGAAATCAAATATAATTTAAAATTTGAAGTTTAATTTACTGCTATAGGGTTTAGCTGGTTTAAAATTTGAAGTTTAATTTAATGCTATACGGTTTGGGTGGTTTAAAATTTGAAGTTTAATTTAATGCTATACGGTTTAGATGGTTGGTAAATGGTTCATGTTGTTATTTAAGACGCTCAATTATTTTGGGATAGTTTTGATTTTAAATTAGTTATTTTTCTATAAAAGTATGTTATTTTTTAGATTGAGGCATTTTTACGACATGGTTGGGAAGTAGGTCTTGCACTCTTTCCACATGGATTCAAATCTTGATGAGACCTTGGCCCGTTGTGATAAGGCTAGAAGGATAGGCGTCCCCATGAGTGGGACCCTCCTCGCAAATTGTCTTTGGACGTCAATCCTTGCTAAGTCATAAGTTTCATGATAAGTGCTAGCTTGCAACTGATTGCACTCTCTCCACATGGATTCAAATCTTGATGAGACATTGGCCCATTCTGATAAGGCTAGAAGGATAGGCGCCACCATGAGTGGGACCCTCCTCGCAAATTGTCTCTGGACGTTAGTCCTTGCTAAGTCATAAGTTTCTTGATAAGCGTTAGCTTGCAACTAATGGCACTAGCCTAGGGTTTATAGCAGGGATAATTTTAAGGATGAAAATTTATATTAAAATGTAGAAACGTGGGCTAATCTTACTAGTCCTTAATTTACAAAATGTAAAATGTTTGGTGATATGTTTGTAAAAATATTCTAATTTCTAAGGATTTTATATAGTTTCTATAAAATTTTGGCAATTTTTAAGGAAAAATAATTTTATTCTATGGAATTTGGGCGAATTTGTTTTAGGAAAAATGGCAATTGGCGAGTCGTTTCTTAGGAAAAACCATGGAAAATTAGCCCATTTGCGAAATTTAGCCCCTAAAAGCATCTATGGTTTATAGTGGCAGCCAAGGGGATTTGAACTTGTGCTTCACCCAAGGAATCTCAATCAGTTATCGATTCCCCTATATTTAAAAAAAAAAAAAAAAGAGTATGATATTCTTTAGTAGGTCCATGCACACGTATGTTAGCTACCTTTGGGGCTAAGTGCAAAGTAAAGAAGTGGAGGACATGTCTATTTATGACAATTGAGGATTACAAAGTGGAATTGGAAATTATCTATTTGCAACAATTTTTCAAATATAGGGGGAACATTTTATGTACAATGAAGCAAGGGTTCAACTTTCAATGAATATGTTAGGATTTTCTTGAGTTCATCTAACGATAAGGTATTTTTGAAGGTAGGAGGAACAAAAGCCTTAGGAGCATAACCAAAGGAGAAACACTACACTAATAATAAAAGGAAGGAATGCAAGAGGAAGAGGACAAAGGTGACCAAACTAAGAAAAGTAAAAATGAGAATTGAACTAGAAATAGAGATTATTTCAAAATGTTCGAGGATTTTATGAAAAGTCTACTCTTATTAGGTATTTCTCAAGGAGAAAAAACAATGAGAAAACATTAAAATAATGGATGAATAAACATTAGGAACCATTGTTAGGGTATTACCCACAGTTATTTCTAATGGTAAGGGGATTTATTACTTTTGTCTTTACATCCAAACAAAACTAAGATTAGGGTGGAGAGAGGAATTTGATTAGGATAGACATATAAGCTCCCACTTGAAGGAACCTTTGGTTTGATACATTGAAAGTCAAAGCCAAGAAAACCTTGATATGGGTCAAACTTCCATGTATGCCTTTGGAAATATGGATGAAAGACATTTTCAGGGCCACTTGAAGGAACCAAGGTTTGATACAATGAAAGCCAGAGCCAAGAAAACCTTGATATGGGAAAAAATTCCATATATGTCTTTGGAAATATGGATGAAGAACATTTTCAGGGCCATTGCCAATGCCTTAGGGACATGCATCATGAAGGATGATAATACCAAAACCATGGGATGCAATCCAACAATGATGGGTCACATTTATGTTGAATTGGATGTAGGAAGCAAGCTCCCAGATGGTATAGATGTAGTGGTGGGAAGTACAGAGCATTGTTAGGTTTTGGGCTGTGAAAAAAAGTCATTTGGACATGTTAAAGGAAAGCTCTATGGACATCTAAAGAATTGTTTACCTAATAGGGGAGAAGGAGACATCCTAGATGAGGCTACAATGATACAAAGCAAGTCGAGGCATAAGGATTAGGGTTTGATCGGGTATGAAAATCCTTCTTCAAGATCAAGAGACTTTGAAACTCAAAATCAACATTCTAAGGGTATGGAAAGCAGGGAAGGAACCAACAACAATTCCTCGAGGTTTTAGGAGGTTCCACTATCCCAAGGTAAGCTCAATAATCCCTCTCTCAATGTCCAATTTGAATTAGATATGGCCCTAAGGAATAAAAATAAGGGGAAAGAAGTCACGGGGACAATAAACCCATACCTGCTACCAACCTTGGACATCCATTCTCCTACAAGGAATAAGGATTGGAAAATAGAATTTGAAACATGGAGGAGTTGAAGGTCTCAAACCTATCCCACCAGAGTTCACTGATGAAGGGAAAGATTAACCAAGTAATGAAAAGAAGCAAAGAGAATGTCCATTTATAGAAATTCCAAGCTCGTACTCTTCCTCTAATAAAGAGGGGCACCCCTCCACAAAGGAAAGGTACAATCTTCATTCAACCAAAAGAAGCAAGAAGACTAATCTAGGAAAAGTTCCAATTTAAGGAGGTTTGGAGATTGATGACATAATGCATTCACATAGTAGTTGGGGAAGGAAATATCTTATAGATGGAAACACAAAAGGTCAAGGAAGAAGTTTGTAGGGGAAAATATAAATTAATAGAAGAGGCCCTTAGAGCAAGGAATGCCTCCCATGGGGGTAAATAATAATTGTTTATCCATAAACATAAGGGGATTAGGGTGTCCCCTAAAACAAAAGTCCTAAAGAGCAATGTTTGAAAGTATAAACAAGATGTTCTCTTTGTACATGAAACCATGGTTTGTAGTAATGAGACTATTACTTCTCTTCAAAATATGTATAATGATTGGTGTTTTGTTGCAATTGATGCCAGGGGAAGATCAGGTGGGTTGTTATTGGATTGGAAAACCCTTACAAACTCAAGAAACACACATTCTTGGGGTGAACAATTATATGCACCTTATACGTAAAAATCATGGGCATGGACATTCATTTTGTTAAGTTTTATTGGTCCTATCTAAACAAGAAGGATCATTATATGCATATTTTGAAATATGTATGTTTTTCTAGGATAAATAGCAATGGGAGGAGACCTAAACCAAAACCTTGGAAAAGAGGAAGTATTTACGGAGGCTAGATTTGATATGTTAACTAAGTTTTTTCTAAAATTGTTCGAAGATAAAAACCTAATTGATGTTGAACCTACGAATCTCAATGTAACATGGAGAAACAAAAGAATTGGCATGGGTGCAATTTCTAAGAGATTAGATTGCTTTCTTTTTTTTTAAAGCATTTTGGCCAAAGCTATAAGATATAAATCATGCACTAGAGTGGAGAGGACATCGGATCAATTTCCCAATCCTTTTTAAATTGGGAAGGGCAAATTAAAAACCTACATCACCTTTCAAGTTCAATTCCTTTTATCTAAAAGATGAGAAATTCAAATATGTAATCCATAAAGAATGGATGCCTTATGACCCTTCTTCAGGGATGCATGCAATTGAAACCATTCATGAGAATTTAAAAAGGATTGAGAATAGTGCTAAAGATTAATGGATTAAAATCCAAAATACTCAGAATTGAAACCTAAATGATGTTGAAGGTAGCATGGAAATGATTTTTGAGGAGCTTAAGAAGATATATGTAATAGAGGAAGTAAAAGAGGCCATAGACAAGTTAGAAGGGGACGTGAATAGACTAGAAGAATGTGAAGAGGCAAATTGGAGACAACAGAGTGAGGCAACTTGGTTAAAAGAAAGGGATGCAAACACGAGGTTTTTCCATATATATGCTCAAGTAAAGACTAAAACACCCTTTAGGAGGTCACCAAAAAAATGGTAATGTTCAAATACGTTTCGATGGAATAGAAAATGTAGGAGGGGACCATTTCAAAGTTATTTTTAAAAGTCCAAGGCAGAGCAATATTGGGGAAGTCCTTTAAAGTCACTCATATTTCCCCAAACTAGTAAATGAGGAGAAAAATGAAACTTTAAGGGCACATGTTAGTGATGAAGAGTTAAAGGAAGTATTGGCATCATTCCAAAGTGACAAAGCTCCAGGATTGGATGGATGCCCCATTGAGTTCTTTAGAAGCTTCTACTACTTGATTGGAAGGAACCTCCTACTAGCTATGGAGGAATCTAGATCCTTGAGCTAGATTTTTAAGCCTGTCAATTATACTTTCATCACAACTATCTTGACAACCAAAAATCCTCAAACCTTTGACTTTTATAGACCCATCTATCTATGTAATTGCTTTTACAAAATCATATAAAAGGTATTATCAAGAAGTATGAAGCTCGTCCTTTCCAATATTATATCTACATAGTGATTCTACTCCTTAATAACGAGGAAGATATTTGATGCAGTAGGTATAGATTAAGAGGTGTTACATTCATCCAAGAAGAGGAATATCTCATCAATGGTAATCACATTAGATGTTTTTAAAGCCTACGATAGAATATATTGGACCTTCATTGGATTGTTGATGCTCCATATATGATTTAATCCTCAATTTGTCAATTGGATTGAAGAATGTTTCACTGTGACTTCCTATGTAGTCATGATTAATGGTTCTCGCCATCATTTCTTCAATTCTAAAAGGGGTTTAAGATAAGGTTGAACTTGTCACCTCTTGTCCTTTTGTTAGTTATAGAAGGCTTGAGAAAAATTCTAAAAGGTTTACCAAGGTAGAGGGAAAATTCAAGGGAGTGTAGAAAACATCATATCTTAACATATCTTGTATGTTGTTTCTATATGATGTACTTCTCTTTAGGTTGGGCATTGTTGGTGAGGAAAAAACCACAAGGGAAGCTCTCGAGACATAATGCTTAGCAATAGGGATGGAAATTGATCAAGACAAATCAACTCTTACTCTAAACCGGGTTGGTGAAGCCTAGATAGGCAAATTTTGAGGATCTTATGAAGTACTTGGATTCCACCTTAAAGAAAATGACTATTCCTTTAAGGATTCGTTAGGGATTTCTGAAAAATATTGAGAAGAAAATAAATCGGTGGTGTAATAGGTGGATTTCCATAGGTTCTAGATTGACCTTAATAAATATTGTGATTCAAGCAACCCTTGCCTTCCAGATTTCTATGGCATGTATTCCTAAGGGGCCTCTCAACAGAATTGGGAACGTTTGCTTTATATATTTATGGGCAAGGAAAAAAGGCAAAGGAGGTATCCCCCTAATAATATGGAAGAAGATATAAAGCCCCAAAAATACAAGGGGGATGGGGGTCAAATATGTCATTATGAATAAAATCCCCCCTCGATGACAACTTCCTGCATCCAAAATAGATTGCAAAGATGAAAAAGCTTTGCCTCTACCATGGACTTAGTGAATATATTTGCAGCTTATTGTTTAGTGGGGAAATACTCCAAAGTAATATTGGTATCGACAACCAAATCTAGAATGTAGTGTGTGTCAAGGTCAATGTGTTTGGTTTTGGAGTGATACACTAGATTGGATGCAAATTGAACATCACTGTTATTATCACATCTCAACTCAATGGGTGTATTCTAAACTAGTCCAAGCTTAGTAAGAACAAGTTGGATCCACACAACCTCTTTAGTTGCTTCCTTAGTTGCCCTATACTCTATTTCACAATAATAAAGACAGATGGTTCTCAACTACTTATTGGACCAAGAAATTGGACCTACACCAAGATGAAATATGTATTATGTAGTAGATTGTCTGGAAAAAACATCTCCTGCTCAATTAGAATTGATATAACTGATAAGTGAAAAAGGAGCCTTCTTAGAGTTAAAAACACCATAATTGGCAATGCCATGTAGATATCGAAGAATAATTTTAACTACTTTCTAGTGGCTTTCATGAGGGTTCTACATGAACTTCAAAACCATATCAAGAACAAAAGATATATCATGCCTTCTATGAGTCATACAAATCAAACTTTTGATAAGTTGTTGACAAAGTATGGCATCAACTAGAGGTGATTTACGTGCAACTGTTAATTTGACCATTGAATGAAATGGTGTTGGTGAAGGCTTACAATCACTCATATGAAATTGTGCAAGCATATCCAAAGCATACTTATCCTAGGAAATTAAAATCTCATTGCCAATATGCCAAACCTAAAGACCAAAAAATAATGTAAAAGGCCTAAATATGCCATTTCAAAAGTTCTACTTCAGATCATTCTTCAAATCAAGGATTAGTGAAATCCTACTTCCTACAAAATTAAATCATCCACACAAAGAACAACTATGAGGACATCATCTTTGAAGATTCAACAATATAAATTTGAATAGATATGCATTGTCTAAAACTAATTTCAAGAAATAAGTATCATTTTTCTTATACCAATCCTTAGGTGTTTGTTTAAGGCCATAGGAGGACTTGTTCAACATGCATACTAAACTTGAATTTTTAGAAGTGAGGAAACTAGTTGGTTGTTGAATGTAAATTTCTTCACGAAGGTCACCTTAGGAACTCTTGAAATCCATGTATTGAATTTCCCATTGAAAATATGTAGCAACAGAAATAATTGTTCTAGTGGTGTTCTTTTTAGCAACCAAAGAAAATGTTTTAGTGTAATCAATAGCATCACAATACAATCACTCATATGAAATTGTGCAAGCATATCCAAAGCATACTTATCCTAGGAAAAAAATCTCATTGCCCATATGCCAAACCTAAAGACCAAAAAAAAATGTAAAAGGCCTAAATATGCCATTTCAAAAGTTCTACTTTAGATCATTCTTCAAATCAAGGATTAGTGAAATCCTACTTCCTACATAATTAAATCATCCACATAAAGAACAACTATGAGGACATCATCTTTGAAGATTCAACAATATAAATTTGAATAGATATGCATTGTCTAAAACTAATTTCAAGAAATAAGTATCATTTTTCTTATACCAATCCTTAGGTGTTTGTTTAATGCCATAGGAGGACTTGTTCAACATGCATACTAAACTTGAATTTTTAGAAGTGAGGAAACTAGTTGGTTGTTGCATGTAAATTTCTTCACGAAGGTCACCATTAGGAACTCTTGAAATCCATGTATTGAATTTCCCATTGAAAATATGTAGCAACAGAAATAATTGTTCTAGTGGTGTTCATTTTAGCAACCAAAGAAAATGTTTTAGTGTAATCAATACCTTCTTTCTATAGAAATCCTTTGGCCATTGTTGTAATCTAGGGAAAACTAGGGAATGCTACCAGTAGTCCATCACATAAGAAAGCAAAGCATAGAGGTTACACACACACACACACACATATAGCACAAAAGAGACACTTTCCTTGATACATGATCATCTATTTATACATACATGTTCAATTGCTAGGCAGTTTTAACTACTTAATTGCCTGGGTCGGTCGGCTTAACAAATATTATGACCAACTTGTCATTGCATATTCGATAGTCGATCGACTGATTATTAGTCAATAGAGTCGACTAGCCCTTACAACATCTCCCCCCACCTCATTTCCTTGCTCATCCTGAGCAAGATGGGGTTTGTTTATTACATTTGGTAGAAAAAAAGAGAAAAAAGAAAGAGAGAGAGAGAGAGAGAGAGATAGACAAAATTATTTGGTGCCAAATTTGTTGAAATCTGAAGAAGTTATGTAGGTTTGTTCGACTGTCCTTCTGGCATTGGTCCTTTGTCGTTGCTCGACTCGATTGTTCTTTCTTCTATGCTTTCTAGATTGACTTCAAAGGTTGTCTGGAGGATATTAGGTGTTGTCTACTGCAGGTGTTGAGTAAATTCATGCCATACATTAATTGAATGTTGTGCTTCCAGACCCATTATCTTCATTTGTCCTAGAAAGTTTAGTTTTTCAACTATTTCTACCTGATGTACTGCGGTCGAATCCAGGTCGATTTGTTGTTCTATCCATTGAATATTTTCTTTGACTTGCTCGAGGTGAAGGACTGTATTGTTGGTTTCTATATGTGCTTTGTGTCCTTCCCTCTGCCATTCGTGTTCGTGTTGTGACAATTGTGTTTCCAATGCTCTTTCTTTGGCTAGCTGGTTTGTGAGGGCGTCTTTTGTTTTTATGTCGGTCGTCATATTTCTAGTTTTTTATATGGTTTTGACCGCATCTTTTTGCGCTCTGAGTTTGTTGTATGCAGTTGCAAATTAGGAGGGTCAATTACTTACCATCGAATTTAAATTTTTTGCATGCTTGGTGGTTTCCTCCAAGTTTTGTCTGATCTCCTTGAATTTGGTGTATTCTGAAGTTAGGATGGTGCTTGTGTGTTCCTGAAGTTTTTGACTATCCCTGACTGCCTCGCTGTGTTGCTGCTACATGACCTCTTTTTCCCATCGAAGATGGTTGACTTGTTGCTCTATCCCCAAATTCTTCTTGAATTCTTCTTTGCACTCTTGTAACATTTTATTTTGCTCATCCTTTATATATGATAGCGTGTTTCCTTCCTTGATGAATTTCTTCCATCTCTTATATGACTCCTTCGATATAACTTCATATAAGTCAAACAAGTGAGATCTGATATTGTTGTCGGGTCAAATGTAATTTTTGCAGCTGATCCTGATGGGTTGGACGGTCGAGTTGTTTTGATGATGATTCTTGATGACTTCTTCTTCTTACCCTTCTCTATGGATTTAGTTTAATGCTCTTCTTTATCCTTACCTTGTGTTGTCTGTTGCTGGTGTGAAGATGTCTAGGTATGTTCAACATTTCCTCCTTCGCCTGAATTTTGTGCCTCATGTGTTTATTGCTGCAAAGGGAGATTTTGATCTTGTTGTGGCCCTTGTTCTATGTTCTACTCCTTATCCCTAGTTGGGCTGAGAGGAGGGTTTTCTGGAAGATTTTATTTGATGTGCTCCTCCCCTTGTGGTTGTTTCTCTTATAAGTTTTATTGTTTCTCTACTTGTTTTGTTTGTGGAGGTATGCCTTACATCATCTCTCCTTGTTGTGGTTTATGAATGTCAACTTCCTAGTGGCTGGCCTACTGTTGTTCAGTTTCAATCGAGTCAGTTGACTGTGTCGACACTTATAGGATCGACTCATGCTACTCTTATTGGGTATGTGTTATACTCTTTGCATGTGTGTGTGTGGGCGCGTCAGATTCGACAACTGCGTATGACGATCCCTCATAGTAGTGCTTTGTTTGTGTCGTGTGCATCGGGCGCTTTCCTAGGGGGGGGGGG